>JABUQX010006776.1:0-49500 GCA_015478945.1 Trachelipus rathkii
TCCGTTGTTTGTGTGGAGAGATTCTTAATTCACACACCCTGAAGCTATGGCTCCTATCGTTGACGGTACTTTTGTCGCACCGTCGGCCACATGGAAACAGACCAAGTATCACGTTATTGTTCTGTCTTTTTCTGCCCGAAGAATGTCGCGGCTCTATAGAGACTCTATTTCCCCCACCTTATCTCTTCTGACACACCCTACACTGCTTTCGAGATTATCTTTGGTTCTTCGTATGGCGCTCTACTCAAAAGTAGAAAGTCATGAGAGTTGCACGTGGCACCTCGCTGAGATTCAGAAGCCTTCTGATCTCCTGGTTCAGATGCTTGTCTCTTGTTATAAGTGTCCCCCACCCCCGCAAGAATCAGGTTTCATCCGCACACTTTTTGTGCCGAAACTGCCTCATGACGTCCAATATTTCTAGAATCTATGGACCCGAAGCTTTCTCTTCAGAGGGTAGCAGAGAGGCAGATTGGTCTCCTGTGCTCCGTGTTCAAAATCCCAATGGCCGCCTGCTATTTCTGCCCCTGTGACTGTCTCCTCTTTTCCTGCAGCTCAGGCATTTCCCCTCCCTTCTACCTCTTTGCCCCTGTCTTTCTTCGCTTTCTTCTCCTTATACTTTTCTCTTTCTTCCTCCCCCCACCCCTGCGGTTTCTTTCGGTTCCCTCTTCCGCTGCTGCTGACTTTTCTTCTTACCCGGTTTACCCGCCCCTATCCCTCGTACCCTGGTCATCCTGGGTTCCATTCCAGCGCCTCTCACGACCCGTTTCCTCCCGTTTTGGGTATAGAAGCCCGTCTTTCGACTCTGGAACATGGCATGGCAGAACATCAAGGGCGGAGTATAATTGTCAATCTCCGCGATGCTACGGTCTCAAAGAGACTCTCGTTCCCGCAACCGCCCTCTTCAGTCGTACCGCTTTTCTGACCGCTCTCTTCCACCCAGCCTCAGCAAGATCCAAATGTATTGTTTTGACCACCACCGTTTCCTTGTAACGATAAGTTCAACCAACCGTTGCACTTTCGGAAAGGAGAGAAAATAAACCCCCTAGCACGGTTTCATATTAAAAGCGTGATCAGCTGGCCCACCCCTCCGTTTGTTCTTCTTCTCTCCGCTTTCGTCTCAGATGATCCTGCCTCGCCCTTTTCACAGAGGTTCTTCAAACCTGTTCTGCCGTAATTGCACCGGTTGCTCGTTCGCTCTTTCCTCAATACTACCCAAAATCCCGGTCCTTCTTCCACCGCCTCCTCTTCGCGCAAATGTGTAGTACCATTCCCTGTCTATCGTTGGCTGTGCAACCTATACCTCTCTCTCCGCCGTCAATTCCCCTGGTATTCGTGTCGCTGAACTTACCAAACCCCCAATTTGGAGCTGATCTTTGTCAGCTCCGACCTATGGGTTTCGATCTAAAAGAAACAGGAGATGGTTGCGGCCTGTTACGTCTCGTCTTTCATACCGTAGTTTCTTCTGCTCTAAAGGCATTCTCTGCTGTTGTCTTCCTCTCTTTGTACTCCCCCTTCTCACCATCTGCAGAGGATTTCCCGGTTGGAACCCTTGTTCTTCTTCCTTCTCCTGTTCAACACATTTTCTGTGTGCCAATCTAAATAGATAGGGGCCTCTCCCACTTTCCGTCGTGTCGCTCATGCTCCTGACAAGGTCAAGGCAGCCAAAGGGAGTTCGAGCACATCGCTCGAACTGGGTATCGTCCGCCCTCCAAGAGTTCGTGGTCTCGGTCCTCCCCCTCCACATGGTGCCTAAAGTGCTTCTGATTGGAGGCCTTTGGGAGATTTTAGGGCTCTGAAACGCTTGTACGATACCAGACCCCTACCTGAGCATCACCCCAGTCTTCACCTCTAATCTGGCTGTAAATCATTTTTAGTAAAATGGATCTTGTTTCGTCCAGTCGTAATCGAACCAGATCCAGTCGCAGTAGAGGACATACCGAAGACCGCCATCATCACCCCTTTTGGACTCTTTGAATATACCAGAATGCCATTTGCGTTTGGTTTACGGGGCGCAGCTCAGACTCCAACGCTTCATCCCCGATGACGTTCTTAGAAGGTCTCCCGCTTCCCTTTGCTAATCCTGGATGACCCTTCCTCATAGGCTTCCGCTCTGCGCGAGCGATGAGCAACGATCTACGTCAGTTTTTTGCCAGGTTGGACCGAATGTGCATGCGTCCTCAACCCGGGCAAGAGTGTGTTTTTGGGTCCTTCTCTTACCTCTTCTAGGACACACGGTTCAGCGCGATGGCATTGTGTCCTCTTGCAGAGCGCGTGGAGAACTAATCGCACCTTCCCTAGGCCTGTCTTCTCAGAAGCAGCTTCGTTCAGACCTCGCATTGCTTAACTTCTATCATCGTTTTCACAAATCGGGCGCTGATATTCTCGACCCCTCACCCTCATGCCGACCCAGAGGCACGAGCAGTTCTACCCCCAAAGTGGACTGGTCGGACGAACAGCATACGGGCTGCTTTTGAAAGCTGTCCAAAGAAGCACTCGCTTCTCCCACACTCTTAGTTCACTCCCAGGATCTCGAGCTGCCGACCAGAGTTCAGGGTAGATGCCTCCGATTTTGCTGTCGGAAGTGTTCTCCAGCAGCACCTGAACGGAGTGTGGTCTCCTCTCGCCTTTTCTCTCGCAAGTCTGCAACCTCCTGAGACTCGCTAAAGTGCTTTCGGGAGGGAGTTACTGTGCGATGTATCTCGCCGGCGTCCGTCATTTCCGCTACTTCTGGAGGGTCGTGAGTTCCCATCTCACTGATCAGGCAAACCACTTACCTTCGGCTATGGTCTCAGAAACGAACGCACCATCCTCGAGAAGTCGTCACTTGAGTATGTCTCACAGTTCACTACTTGATGTTCAGACAAGTATTTCAGTGTGAACACTTCGACTGTACGCTCGTCTCCGCGGCATTGAAAATCGACGCATTTCAGCCTTACCCAACGTCGACTTACAACGCTATGGCAACGTGCCAGACTTGACTCGAGATCCTGCACTGTGCACGAAGACTTCTTCTCTTCAAAGCTGGAGTGGGCTCCAAAACTCCCCGTGGATAGAGAAAGAAAAAAAAAAAAACTTTTTTCTTGGATTCAGTAGAAGCGGGATCTCCTCGTCCCTTTCGTACCTGCATCGCTTTTAAGTCTGTCTTCCTCAATCTTCACTCGCTTTCCCACCCTGGGATTGAGGCTTCACGCAAACTGGTTGTGGCCCGATCTGTGTGCCTATCTGAATGCCGATTTAGCAACTTGGTGTCGCACTGTCTTCCCTGCCAGCTTTCTAAGGTCCACCGTCACACCAAGTCCCGCTTAGGCACTTTCTTTACCCCTGGTGCTCGCTGTGAACGAGTCCACATCGACCTCGTCTGGACCTCGCCCTCCTCCCGCGATAAAGAATACATTCTTTTACGTGCATAGATACGTTTACACGAATGGACGAGCTATCCTCTCTTCTGGTCGCCAACCGGAATCCATAGGCTAAAGCTTTCTTGGAGCTCATTGGATTTCGCCTTTGGTTTGTGCCCGCTTTCTGTCACAACGACCAAGGTAGACCTTTTGATCCTTCTTATGGAGGAGCTTGAGAATCTTTCTTGTTCAGAGAAGATCACGACACTTCTTTCAATCCCAAAAGCAACGGCGATTGTTGAACGTTTCCACCTCACTAAAGGCTTCTCTTCTAGCTCAGCCCAAGCGCGGGAAAATTGGACTGGACCCTTTCTCCCTTCGTAATGCTTGGTTTTTTTTCGGCGTGAAAGAGGATCTGCCACTGTCGGCTGTGCTGATTAGTGTATTTCTCTCTTCGGTCTTCCCGTACTTCTTTTCACAGTCGTCTTCCTCCTTCTACAAGCCGACCCGGCTTTGCTTTCTTTACCCGCTTGAGCGCTTGTGCTTCGTCGTGAGACCGACTCTTCTCGTCCCCACAAGGTGCATCTATATCCCCTAAGGACCTAGCTCCTGCACTCAGCCGTTCGTTCGACATACTCCCAACCGCACCGCTCTCCAAACCTAAGTATGACGGACCTTTTCCTGTGATTCTTAGGAGGAGAAATTCTTCACGATCCAGCGTCCCACACGCAACAGAAGTCGTTTCGATCGACCCCGCCTTAAGCGCTTTCTTCGAGGCGAATCGCTTTTCGCTGTTCCGACCATGAGCGCTTTACGCTTTTGTTTTCAATTTCTCTCCTTCAACTCGTTCTTAACTGCCTATCTCTCGCTCTGCATCTCTTCCTCCTGCCTTCTCCTCCCCTCCTCCTCTTCTTCTTCCTTTTCCTGATCCTCTTCCTTATCCCTCCCCTCCTCCTCAGCCAACCAGCACCATACGGACCGGCTCAGACTCACCCACACGGTCATCGCCACCCTTTCCTCCCTCCACTCCGGCTCAGATCTTCACCGTCCCAGTTCCATTCGGCTACCCTTGACGACTTATGCAGACTTCCGACACGCCCCATCACACGTCGCAAAACAGGAAATCTGCCCAGACTCATCGAAGGCTCCACGTTAGCTATCGGCAGAGGTTAGAGGCACATTTCGATGCCGGCGAGCTATTTGATTAGGTATCGTGCCTTTAGCACTGCAGGGGAGTACTTGTAGTGATGGAGGTCATGAAGACCTCTATAATAGCACGCATTATTAATAAGCAAAATAAAATTGACCTCATGAAATAATAAAAACTTAATATTTAATAAGACCAAATACTTAAAATTACGCACTGTAATTTTTAAACTGTGTTCAAAAATGTATCTAAAATTATTTTGTAGATCGCAATACTTTGTTTACGCTTTTACTAACCGCCATCCATCTACGCAAGCTAAGCCGGATTTTTGTTTTTTTTATAATTGAATGTATAGGTATGAAAATAAAACATTGTAATAATATCCTTATTGAAACATTTTATTCTGTTTATGCGGTGAGTGCACAGTGACCCAAAATATTTATTATATTTATGTATAAATTAAAATAATTAATAGAGAATTTCTACCCTTAGCAGGCCCCAGGTGTGAAGTGACTATTGTAGCAATTTCATTATATTTTTTACCATCTGTTCGTAGTTAGTTTATTCATGGTAGCTAGCCTTGGGTTAGACATAAACCAAGGCCTAATTCTTCCTCAAGGGCTTCCCTAGTAGTGGACCTACGGCAAATTTTACTATGTGTATATACTTATACAATGCAAGGTAGGCCGATGTACCTACTTGTTTATATCAATTTACTTGATTTTATTTATTTTCATATCATTATTTATATATTATATATCTTTTTTATCGTATATTTATTGCTAATTTTCTTTTACCCAGGATTCTGGGTTCTAAGCTTCAGCTACCTGCTTGTAAAAACCGGCAATTATATGATCAAACTTGCTCCTGTGTTAACATCCTTACAAAAGAATTCTTCTAGACTAAACCAATTACTACAGCAGAGCTCAATATATATATAATTATTATATATAATATATAATATATATAATATATAAAATATATATAGTTATATATATATAATATATATTATAATATATAGTATATTATATATATAGTATATATATGGTTCGGCGATATTATCATATATATATATATAAATGTTCTATCTCCATTAAATACTTGCAAATATATGATCGCTAAAAATTATATTTAAGCCAGTACGGCAACCTGCCAATATAGTAAACACAAAAAAATATCGGACGGTCAAGAAACGGTCAACCTTAGTCCGTGAAGTTCCTCGTTGTCTTTAAGATTGCCGTTGTCTGTACCTTGTGCGGTGAAGTTTGTCGTTTGTGATGTTTTGAGTTCCTCTGGGGCTATCATCATTGTGCAGAGAAGGAATGGTACTTGTATTTTTCAATAAACCATCTAGAGCAACTGCTCTATTGAATGACTCCCCTTTTGGGAAATTGCTAATAGAGGGCACTTGCCGTATTCTTGGGAAGGGAGTTGGGATTCGTTTCTCGATTCCTTCCCTTGATAGACTTCGGGTTTCCCATGCAGACATAGTAACTTTGGGGACTTTCCCTGTTAAATGCTGGGTCCCTCGTGCTTCTACAGATTATTCTCCATATTTCCTATGGGAAAACATGGCCTGTAGAGGAAGATGATACTTTTTTGTCTGATCTCTCCAATTTCTGTTCTTATGACCTTGAGGGCAGCACTTTGTTGGAGGTACTGAGACTGGGCTCTTCAGGGGGCTCTTCCAGGGGTCCTACCTCTCCTTCCAAGACGCTGCGCCTGAAGTACAAGGGCCCTCTTCCTTCTAAGGTGATTATAGGTCATGTCATCTACCCAGTGTCTCAGTATGTGTTTCCAGTATGGCGTTGCTTTAACTGCTGGCAATACGGTCATGGTTCGGTTTCCTGTAAATCTTCCCCACGCTGTTTAAGACAATTGTGCCAATGATCCTTGTTGTTATTTTTGTAAGGGGCCCCACCACCCTAATTCTCAATCCTGTGAGGTTTATCTCACTGCTGTATGGATTACTCATGAAACTCCTATGGCAGCAGGTGGGATTAATTCTCCACTTATAACAGCTTTACGCGAACTGAATCCTCGTGCCCGTCCTTCCCTCGACAATGTCCAAACTTCCAGTATTCCTTATGTACCTCCTCCTATAGGGTCTCCTCCTCCTTCCAGGTCGTATGCTAGTGTGGTTTCTCGAACCAGTACCTCCATCTGATGGGGTCGCATGTCAAGCCATGACCCCCTCTTTGACCCCCAGGTACAGCCCCACCTGATGCGCTGTCTCCATCACGTGGTTTGTTCCGGCCTTGGTAACTCCTGCCCCAGCAAATCCCTCAAGGTCCCTCCGGCCCTGAGTTTTCAAGATAATCCCATGAGTCCTGGAGGCTCCTTGGCTGAATGTTCCCGCATCACTTTCATCTCCGCCGTCCTTCAGATGTTGGTCGTCCTTCTTGGCTTCCTTGGAACCCCTTGTTCCAAATTTCTTAATCTTATCAGGTGAGTGGTTCTCTTCTGTCAGCTCTTTCTTGTATATTCTCAGATCTCATGTCCTTGGTTTCTTCTATCCTTTTCCACAATGACCTTCCCTAATCTTGTCTTGTGGGATTAGTCGTTCCTCCTGGCACTAATCTGCTCTTTTCAATATACCGGTCGGTTGGGCTCTTGGTGATCTTTAATGGGGTTTATGTTGGGATTGGGATCTGGAGGGGGTCTTGCAGACTTCGATAACAGTGTTTGGTTTTTGGGGAGGGGTTTCCTCAATTCTTTAGTTCATACTAGGTTTTCTGCAACTTGCGATACCAGGAGATCCACACAGTTTTTTTTTTTTTTTCTTGGATCTTCTTTTCTGCAGAGGCCAAGGGCTACGGGGGACCTGTGAGGTCCCCAGGAAGCCCTCTAACACATCAAGTAACAAGTATCAAGTAAAGTGTCTGCTTGTGACTTCGTCGTTCGTCGTTTGCAATTAATGCTATTTATTTATTTTTTTTTTTTTGCAATTTATAGTTGGCATCTAGTTTTACAACATATATACGGGGGTTTAAACCTGGTTCATCTTTTCCCTGGTGGTCCCTATTTTCCACCTTACCCCACTGGTTGATGATTACTTCGTCTCCCGAGGCCATCCCCCGGCTGAACTTCTTGTGTTGAGTGATATTGTAATGAAGCATCCTCAGCATGGTAAGCGCAAACATGTGGATGGTTCTGAAGATGTAACCATTTCCAATACTCGCCATAAGATTTTATTAGAAAATTCATTAGAGGGTAGGTCCACTATCATCCAGGTTGGAGAGTCTCGCCCCTTCCAAAATCAGGTCAGTAACAGTGATTCTCATTAAATCTACCAATACTGCTATTTTTTATGAATCCCAGGACAGCTTCCAAATTGCTTAATGCATCTCCCTTTGGTAAATATAGAGGGTACAACTAGGGACCTCAGAAAAGGAGTGGCATACAGGTTTGAAATCTCAGATCTTAAGAAACAAGGTCATGCAGGATATTAAACAATTGGGGCCTCATGCAGTTAAATGTTGGCTCCCTAAATCTTCCATGGGGTCCTCCAAACAGATTGGTATCTATTATGGGGGGATTTGACACTATTGATAGGGAAATGCCAATTGATGAGGTCTTAGAGAACCTAACCCTTTTAGATGGTTCTACAGCTAGTATTTTGGACTTATCCAGGGTGCTATCCTACAAGACTTGATGGTACATCATCTACGCATGCCATTGATTATATCAAGGCTCAGTGTGACGACCCTCTTTCTCAGCGAATTCCTCTGAGTCACACTGTATCTAAGGTCCACCCTGTGCTCTACCACTTTAATTGTTGGAACTTTGGTCATGGCACATTGACTTGTAAATCTCATATTAAAAAATGTATTAATCCTGTTTGCTGTTTTTTCTGTGGTGACCCTCATAGACTTAATCCTAAAGATTGCCCAATCTATCAGAGGGCTCTGCAAATTACAAAAGCTCATGCTGGCCTCAGTACTGGATTCAGCTCTCCCTTTATGTAAGAAGGCCTTTGAAAACTAAGTTCTCCTGCCTTATGTGCTACTGCTTCCAGTGGTGTAATTAATCCTAAAGGTTTACCATATTTTCCCCAAGGTGTCTGTCAATCTCGTGGTGACTTATCTGCTGTAGCTCCCTCCCAGTTCAAACCATCTCATTTTCAGACATGCACAGATTCTGACTGATGAATTAGGTATGGCGGAAAACCATTATTCTGACACTGACCTCCCTTCTCTGGATTCTCCAATCAATTTTTTGATGATGCTCAGCTGACATCTCCACAACCTGCTGGTCAAGAGCCTTACACCATTCATCAATCCCATAGTGGTTCACAACACCAGGGTAAACACTTCCTCTCCTCAGGGTATCGACTGGGAGGACTCTTGGTATGACTTGTATTTATCTATCATTCCATTAGTATCAAAATTTTTCAGCATTTATCAAGCTAGCTCTTCATTCTGTAGGGCACTTTCTACAACCCTATCTGACTTATTTCACTTGCTCTCTTCCTTCCTTAGCATTTATTGCCTGTAATAATATTGTGCTTTGGAATGTTAGATCAATAGAAAAACTCCAGATCTCAAATATTTTCTTTCTGAGTGTAAGCCTTCAATAATGGGAATAACGGAATCCTGGCTTAAATCCTCTCTCCATCCAAAGTTTTCCACTTATACAATTCTGCGTAAAGATCATACTGATTGGAGAGGGGGAGGTTTGATATTCTTACTCCATAATTCTATCCATTACAGAGAGGTTAAGATAAAACCCTATCCCAGAGAAATCTTGGGAACATTGGGTATCCAAATATTGTTATCAGCTGGTTGGGGGTCTCTCCTCTTCATTTATAACCCTTGTGCAGCCCTCACTGTTGAGGAATTAGATCATTATATTGGTATTGTTCTATATTTGAATCAGTTCATATTTTCTGAAAAAATTTTCTAAGTTCAAAAAAATTTCTAAGTTCAGAAAAGTTAAGTTAAGTTTTTTAAGAAAATTCTTTAGTGGCAAGCTTCTGGCATAATTCCAGAAGCTTGCCACTAAAGAATTTTCTTAAAAAACTTAACTTAACTTAACTTTTCTGAACTTAGAAATTTTTTTGAACTTAGAAAATTTTTTCAGAAAATATGAACTGATTCAAATATAGAACTTTCCCCATTATATTGCACATTTAAAAGACAAGGTCTTTATTATGGGGGACTTCAATGGTCACCATTTTTTGTGGGAGCCTAATTTACCACAGGGCTCAGTAAATAAGGGTGGAGTGGCCCTTTGCCCTTTTCCTCAGTTCTCTACTATGAATTTGCTTACGCCACCGGGTATGGCTACCAGGTATGACCCTTTCCATGCTGTTACAGCTACTTTGGATTTGTTTATCAGTAGCCCTGTCTTTCAGACCACCACTATTTCTGCAGGCCCTTATATGGGGAGTAACCATGTACTGGTACCTATAATTTTCTCTCTTCCAAGCAAACCAGTGCTAGGCCAGCTTTCTAAACGACAACATTGGAAACTTCCTGACAGTGGTGGAGGTATGTGTTGGGACAAATTTGAGAATTCTACTGACATCACATTAACCATAGGGGATTCATTAGAACTTCAGGTGGAAAGAGTTATAACATTGCTT
This sequence comes from Trachelipus rathkii, assembly GCA_015478945.1. Taxonomy (NCBI): domain Eukaryota; kingdom Metazoa; phylum Arthropoda; class Malacostraca; order Isopoda; family Trachelipodidae; genus Trachelipus; species Trachelipus rathkii. The sequence goes on from JABUQX010006776.1 coordinate 10,073, forward strand.
TTTAATTGTGGGCAACAGTGTTTCATGTTTACCTCTGGAAAGTTTGGTCCTCACCCACACCATTTATGGTATGATGTTTCTTTCAAGGAGGCCACTCATAAGCCCAATGCAGCTTTTAACATTAAAAATGGAGGACTCGCCCTTCTGTTTAGACGTGTATGGAATATACAGTAGACAATTGACTGCTATTTATAAGAGAACACTTTTTCTAACAAAGCGAACAGCATGGAAGATTTTGTGCCAAGTTGAATTTTTCTACTACTGAATCCCAGGCATGGGATATGATAAAGAAGATGACTGGAGATTATAGTCCTCCAACATACCCTTTAAAACGAAATGAACAACTTGTTCTTGACAACATTATTAAAGCGGAAATATTTGCTCAAACATACAAACTTACATTCTCTTCTCCTTCCCTTTACAGGATTTGTTGGACTATGCTTTGCAAATCCAGTCTTCTATTGAGTTGCCATGCAGTGACTTGGCAACACCTTTCACAAAATCTGAACTGATTTCCACCTTACAATCCTTAAATAAAAGCACATTTCTGGGTCATGATTTTATACCTAATGAATTTTTGTAGCATCTGTCTGACCGCAACAAGGGCCTCTTACTCCAAATGTATAAGAAGCTGGTTAACAGGATATTATGCATTTCTGTGGAAGCTCTCGGTTATAATCCCAATTATAAAACTGCACAAGCTATAGAGCTATTAATCTTTTCCCCTGCCCAAGCAAGATTTTGGAGAAAATAGTTAATACCAGATTGGTATGGTGGATTGAACGACATAATTTTCAATACCAGGCCCAATATGGATTCAGACCTGGGATGGGCACTATAGATAGTCTGCTCCATCTGGTAAGTTTTATTCATTTGACATTTGATTCAAAAGGAGTAGCCCTAATTTTGCTTATCAATTTAAAATCAGCTTTTGATACTTCTCATATTGGCATTCTATATAAACTGGCTGTAATGAAATTTCAAGGTACCCTATTGAAATGGATGCATAGCTTCATGCAGCAACAGCAATTTACAGTCTCTGTTGCTGGTGCTCAATCTTCACCAATGTCTGTAACAAGGGGTGTTCCCACAGGGTCAGCTCTCAGTTCCAACTCTTGTTTAGTTCTATCTGATAATCTACAAACAAGATAAAAAAGAGGAAGTTTTCCAAAGTGCAATTTGATTGCCAAAGCTTCTATATCCAGGAGTGAAAAAATGGCTAAAGAACTTTTAACACCACAAAACATGATATCAATCATCCTCAAAAGTTATCCATCATGAAACTTTTTGTAAAAGGAACTGAAAAATGAAAAGACGAAATTTCGAAAACCAGAAAGAAGCGATGCTAATCAATAAATCAATGGGAAAATCCTATATGCAAAACAAGTTACTTTAACTCCATTAATAGAGAAGAAAAAATTGTGGGATATATATATACCGTAAATGATCAATGATCCAAAGAAGCTTATTATTTTGTTTGGTGAAATGTTATGTGTAGATATACAGCCATATTCTGTTGTGTTTGATTTAGGATTTCAAAGATTTTATATAAAAAAAATTGTGCTTTAATTACAATAATTGCCCAGCAAGATAAATGATTTTTATCTGAAGAATAGCCATTCCCTGGATCTATTTCTCAAGTAAAGTTTAGAAGTAAAAAATTTGTAAGCTATTGTATTTGGATTCGTAAAAAAATATATTATCTTATGAATGACTGAATATTTGAGACTCAGCAACTGTCAAGATACTTAAGATCTGATTTTTGAATTTGTTTTACCGCAACTAGGGCGTTGAGATACAGGATGATTTTCAGCAAGAAAAAGCTGTTATGTGAATTGTTCCTTTAAAGTTCTGCACACAAGAGCTGCAATCAAATCATGGAACAAAACATTATAATTTTCAGTTGAACAGAATATGTTGTATAGTTATTAAGCTGACAAGTTGATAAAATTTCTTAATTTACAGAGGATTCTAGAGCAAATATGGAAGGTGAGAATCAAGGAATGGCAACTTTGAAAGTCATTATCGTTGCCTAGTTATAATACACGTGACAAGTGGACACTAAAGATGAAATGCATATTTCTCAACAAGCTGCGAAACTATAATCACTGTTAAAGAAATATTCACACATTGTTTAATATATTTTGTGTTGCAGTTTTAAGCAAAATGGAAGATTTTGCAAGACAAGTTAGGTTTGCCTAAACACAAATTAATTCAAGACGTTCCAACTCACTGTAATACCACACTTCATTTGATGGAAAGAATGGAATTGAACTGGAAAAATTCTTGTCGCATACAGTATGCTATAAATAATAAAATTCACTATACTCTTGAGCCTTAAACATCTACTGTCTCACTCATTGGAAAAATAAATTGTCCTATGTTATAAACCAGTAAAGAAATTACTGGAAGCCAGCAAATGAGAGAACCGACATCATACTTCAACGATTATTATTCCACGAATGGACACACTGAATTGACTCTCCTGTCTTTATCAAGAGCTAATAAGAGTAGTTAAGTTTCCTTAGTGGCTTACCGAGGCTTAATACCCAACGACTAGAAAGGACAGAAAGATTCAATAAAAGCATGAAGGTTCCAGCATATATATAAAACAGAAGTCTTGTATTGCTTTTCGTCTTGTATTTAGTATTCAAGATTTCAAAAATATGAAAATTTCAAAAAGAAGAAATATAGTGTGTAGAGGAAATACAACTTGCTCACGCGATAGTAGGAGTAACTCAAAAAATTCCTTGAAAGAAGAATTAAATTCTAAGTAGTCTACCTGGAGATGTACCTAAATCCGTAGGAGAGAATCATCGAGTAAGTTTTTTTCTAATATATGAATCAAATAAACACTTTATGGTAACGAAAGATATTGTAGGAATTTCGATTTTTTTCAAAATGGAAAGGAAAAGTGGTAAAAAAAATTAACAGTTTTGTGCATCATTAAGGATCTTAACCCAAATTTTCAAAATTGGCGGTTTTTTACGTCATGCTAGTGTATGTTTTTCTTGCATTTGATTTCTTCATAGTTTTTGACCTATGACAAACTAATTAAAGCTTGTAGTAGTGTGGTTAGCATGATGTACTTTAGCTTATAGTTTTATCTTTTTCGGTGGATATGACTTAGGAAATATATAATGAGTAGAGTTATTATGGACAAGCACCTTAGAATCAATGAGATACTTTTGTGAGATATTTCAATAATTGATACAGCATGGGAAGGTGAACTGGAACAGTGGTGCGATAGGGCCAATGTGGCTTTTTGCTGTCTCTATACTTCTAATGTTCTAAGTGTACATCTCATTTAGTCTTCCTTTTTTCTTAATTATATTGAGCCAAAATAATGCCAAGAATTGAAATGTTTGAAAAAGCCCAACTCGGAAATACGACTCGTTATATTGGTTTTCAAATCACAAATGTGTACTATAAATTTCTTGGAGCTTTTAAAGAGAAATAAAGAAACATTGTTTATCATTAGTTACAAGTGATTTTTAATTCGATATGTAATACATCATCTTTATTCATATACGGTACCGGTATTTAAAAAAAAAAAACTGATTCTGTAAAGGTTTTATAGGGAGTAGGCCTATAATGAGAATATAAGTTGGAAGGTTTAGAGAGAAAGGTTGGTAATGTTAAAAGTACTCTTAGCCCCCACAATTTCAATAGAATCACCGCGAATTCAATCTGATGACTAGCTAATTTTTAATAGCTTTATAAGACAATATTATTCTCATTTATTTCTAATATTTAATTATTTTGTATTTTTCCCACTTTAATAATTTTTAATCAATTAAAGGATTCAAGAAACTTCAAAAGCCTTTTTGTATTGCGTTCCAAGAAAAGTGAATAACTAAGTGAGGGTTGCTGATTGGGGACAATCCTAATTTTTAAAGATCGTCTTTTTTTTAATTTCATAAAAGTATACTGTTATATATATATATAAATATATATATATATTAGAATATATAGTATAATATATATTATATAATTAATATATATATAATATTATATAGTATATAAATATATATATGGAAAGACCTAGCATAAGTTATGGTGAAAGAGTATACCGAGATAAGTATATATATTATACTATATATGATATTATATTATCCTCTACTCTCAGTAGAATATATATAATAAAAATAATTTAATATAATACGACGATAAGAAATGAAGGATATCAAAATATTATATAGATGATACTCTCCCCCCACCCGCCTCTAGCCTCGTACTGATAATATATTATATATAATTATACTCCACCTAATATATATATATTATATTGATATATATATATATATATATAATATATAAATAGTAAGATATATATAATATAGATATATATATAATATATATAACGATGTATATATATATAATACCGTATATTAGTATATAATAGATATAGTAATAGAGTTGATGATAGTAGTTATAAGTCATTTATACAGTATATGGTATAATATATATTCATAGTGATTATATATAGGACTATATAATAATAGTGATTATTTATACTGATTAGATTTATATATATTTAAGCGTCGGGCGGGTGACTTGACCACTTTAGGTATAACTTGATCTCCCGACTCTCCCTCTAAGTGCACCTTATTTTGAGAATTTTTATTATTTATTGTAAAATTCCTATGGCCCTATAGTCGGTCATAAGCACACCAAAAAAAATAAATAATGTAATTCTAATTAATAAATTTATTAGAAGTTTGAATAACGCTGAAGTCAGCTCTACCTTTCGAGGATATGTGAAGAGGCGGAACCACCATTGAGGTGTGACGTCGCAGACCATCTGTTTAGAATTTCGTCTTACGTATTTTAAATTCAATTCTTATATTTTAATTTTTACTTATAAAAAATTATATCATATTAAATTCGTTAATAAGTAATATTATCCCCAAAAATCAACCTCTGAACTCGGGTTTCTTAAAATTTTTTGGCTATTGCAAAAATTTTTACCACTGTTTTCTTACTCGTTTTTTTTATTTTAAAATTTCATTTTTTAAAAAAAATTTTACTTAAATATAAGTAACTTTTTATACATTTTAAATATTATACGTAATAAAAATGTCAATGAATAAATACGTAAAATTACGAAAACAATGTGGTCCGAGTGTCACCCCTCCATCTAATTTTTTAACTTCGGCTGTTGAGGTCGGACCATGTTAGCCGCCGTTTATTTTTCCGAACCATAGATACTGCTTAGGATCAATAAAATGTTATCCAGTTTGCCATTTTATAAAGCTTAATCTTACTTGATGTATCACCTACTGAAAAAAATAATTAAATGAATCGCCTCCTCATACAAAATTTTTTCAGTTTGTAGTAAACGAAAGTTAAAATAAGCATACTCACATTTTTCAAAGTATTCTATTGAGGGACATTCTGTACCTAATTGCCTAACATTTTTTAAAAAATAGTAAAAACTTCTAAATTAATTATGATCTAAATAAAAAACTTTAGTACTACCGCGGTGGCTATAGTTAAGATTAGCGAAATTTATTTTATTATTTTATTATTTTTGTATTTTATTAGAGTGGACCGAATCAGCCCGTTAAAAAAGCCGGGTCCAGTTATATTTACAATTTTACACTCAATGATGAAATTTTATTATCTAAATATGTATTATATTATAATCCAAAAATATAAGTTTCACTATATAGCATTTTATATACAGATATATATAATATATTATATATAAAGTATAGTATGTGAACTATGTTAAATAAATAGAGTATATATAAATATATATATATATATATATATATATTATAATTATATATATATATACCATATATAGTTATAACAAGGACTATAAAAATTTTATAAATAAAATTAGATATTCTCTTCCTAGTTTCCCATCCTGTAAATAGAATTAGAGGTGAAATTCTGCAGAGTTCAGCTTTTAAAAATGTCAGACATAACAAAAATAAAAAAAAAAGTAAGTTAACAAAAGATCAAGTATTTTGGAATCAGCTTAAAGACAATCAATACTAGAGAGTAGATCTAAGTTACGAGGTGTTCTAAAACATGATTTTTAAAAATTAGTGTTTTAATAAACACGGTCCAGAAAGAGAAAGATTTTAATTTCATGTAAAGTTTAAAAACTTATAAACATTCTTTATTTGAAAAAAATCATATTTAATGTCGGCAAAAAGAATGAAGAATTTCTTCCCCAGCAATATGGAGATATATATCAATGAATGATATTTAAACAAGGTTGTCATTTCATAAGAAAATTTTACGGTAAAATATATACTTTTTTGTTTAGTTTAGTAGATGGATTTATAATTTCAATAGAATAGAAAAATGAAAAGTGTGAGTAACTTTACCATATTTGGTTAGTTCGCCAACGGGTGGGGAGAAATAAAGTGGTACTAGAGTCCAGTTTTCAGTTTCCAAGAATATTGCTTTTGATAATATATTTACAAAAGCTAAGATATTATTATTATTATTTTTCTTATTATTATATATTATTTATTATTTTCTTATTATTATTATTAATATTATTATTTGAAGAGAAAAGAAATTTTCTTAATGTTTTCAGAGTTTCTTCATAATACAAAAAGAAAAAGGAATTCTATTTTACCATATTGGACCATATGAAATTAGTTGAATCCAACTTGGTAGAAATTATAAACATTGTGACCCAAAATGTTACACGTAATAAAGAGTTCTGAGAAACACAGAAAGAACGATAAGATGTCACAATTGTTAAAGATCAACAACCTTTCCATAGTCAGAAGGTTATCGGAGAGTTCGTAGGGTAAATGTATGCACACAAAAAGAACACCTCCCTAACCTGAGTAGGTTAATGTTAATATAATTTCTTCTTAAATTGCTAACTTAAAACAATATCTATTCTTATACATGGATATATTTTAACATATATTGTTAGGATATATCCGGATTAACCAAGAGAGAAAGAGGCCGATACGAAGCATACTGCTATTTTATTTTAACGTAGACAGATGAGGTGCCAGATTACCGATAACGTTACATTAATATAATTAAATACACAAGTTAGAGAGATAGAACATTGGTGATACTGCTAGGACAACTCAGATGCATTCCCTGTATAAGCCAATACTGGGTCATTTATATTCATATTTGCGTATGATGCCCAAGTATATTTTATTTTATATATTGAGAATAATATTCTCTTAAGGGTAATAATAAATCGCAAATATAGATATTATACTTTTTGAGTTTGGTGTCTATTCAAAAACATATAATCCATTCCATTTTCCAGTAAGTATTAACAAGTTTAGCTACTAGCTTTTATGTTTTAACACGATTACAATTTACAAGAATGATTCTTTAACTAGCTACGAAATATACAAAAGATAAACAATAATAATAAGAAAGACCAATAAGAGAAATGGATAAGTCAGGAGAGGGTTGAATGTTGTGTCAGCTTGAAATGAAGTAGTTTAAATATAAGAGAAAGGATATCATTCAGTACTCAATTCAAATCATCTCACAAATTGATGGCAAAAAATACATTAAAAGCTTTCATAGCATATCTGCTAGCCTGTTCTTTTTGGTGTGCTTTCTACATTGCCTACCTACAAAGTAATAAAGTATCTTGTCTATCGACTACGTTCACTGTATGAAGGAGGGCTGGCTAGATAATTATTTCTGCAAGCACTGATAATATGAAAAACCTTGGCATTTCATGCCCACCGCATGAAAAGGATCTCTACTGTAGGCGCAATCTCTCCATGTGTATCTTCGTAGAGCCTCATGTATCCTTGTTTCACGAGATTGCAAATTTTGATTATCTTGGCTTCCCTTTGATGACGTTCTCTTCAGTTTTTTTTACAATAGGTTTCCTTGTTGATTCCTTTTTGAAAGGTGAATTGTGATCCAGATGGTCAAATTGTCAATTTCATGGCTCAGCTGAACGTTATACACAATTTCTCTAACTACTATTCCAAACCTCATCTTGGTCCTCGAGTAAGTTTATGTGCTTTAAAACGATCCATCCATTGCTGCACCAATTCAGTGTTGTCTTGCCAAGGGGTTGCAGGATAACGGGCTATCCACTTCTGGTTGAATCGTTTTTTTTTGTTTTTTTTTTATTTTTCTCTTTTGTCATACGAGCAAGCTCTCCTCAGTTCCAAGCACATAGTATAAATGCATTGTCTAAGAAGTGTTCACCATCGAGGTGCCATTCTTGTGGAGTTTCAGCTAGCTTAAGACGTTACAAGGTCTAACCTTTTGTGTTTTTTTTTTTTTTTTTCTTTTTTTTTTTTTTATTTTTTTTTATTATAAATGCAATATGGGGGCAAATTACGTAAGATTGGCAGTTGCAGGAGTTGAAGGTCTTATCCATATCCTTCACACTCATAGGAAAAACAAAGCAGAATAAATAAAAGTGACAAGGAATTCCACAGAACAAATGAGAGTGGCAGAAAGAAATGAAGCGCACCGCAGCCGAACTAGTCTTGAAGAAAAGAGGGAGCATAGAATTGAAATGAGTTGAACAAGATTAGGCGATAGTCAAGGAATCCCATATGAGTGGAAGAGTAAACGATTGTGCAGTGAGAAAGAATCATATTGTAAGTGAAATGCAGAAATAAAGTAGGAGATAAAACAAACCTCTGAGGAACCAGCCATCTATGACAGAAAAATAAGAGATCACCCCATCACAACAGCCGTCATTTGAGCGATTGAAAAGAAAGCCTGACATAAGTAAAGCAAAGAGAAGGAATTAAACCCAAAGGAGAGCTTGGAGAGCAGTGACGCGTGCCATACCCAGTCAAATGCTTTTGGGATATGTCAACTGCCACCACACAAGTCTTTCCGTAGTTCCTTAAGGGCGAAAAGACTAGTAGAGTCTGTTAAATAGGAAAGTAAATCGCCAGATTTTTTCCTGCGAAAAAGACTATGGGTCTTTCTTGCCCAATAGACTTAATGATGATCAGATACAGTTAGCCCGTTAGATCTTCGGAGCGCCGAAAACCGTACTGGCAATCAGAAAGAAGGATGAGATCGAATGATCTAAGAATGAAGAGTTGAGAAGGTTTGTAAAGATCTTAGAAAGATACAAGTTTAGAGCTACATAGATGCGGTAGTTAGAAGAAGGTCAAAGAAGACGCGCAATCTCTTTTTCTCGGAATCGCGGCTTGAACATATGCGCCGCTTTCCAAACACTGAGGAAAAGTGCAGTTGGAGGCATAGATGATATATAGTTGAACGAGGGGCGGGTCAGCACGGAAGAACACTTCCCTAAAAACTTGGAGAGGAATGCCATCCGGTGCCTCGCCTTCCTAAACGGTTCGAATAGATTGTAGGACGCCCATGACACCGATCAAATAAATTACCAGGTAAAGGATAGGACACCTGAAGAAAGGGAGGAGGAAGAACTAAAATTAAAGTAGGATCCAGAGGTTGAGTTAAGGAAATAGGAGCCAAAGAAAAGATTGGTTCCGTGGCAGTATGTAGAACAATCAAAAGAACCATAGGAGCGAATAAGAGGAGGAAAGGATGAATTTACAAGGATTTTCAAGAGATTCTTCCGTGGCAAAGAGCCCTAAAGAAGATTTGAAAGTAAGGAGAGACCAAGGAGGTCGAGCGAACGTTTCGTTTAATGACAATTTAATTTTTAAACTAATCTTAGTAGGTAAAGAACTTGGAAATATGCTAGTCTGAAATGAAATAATTCTACAATTATTTTGATATGGTATGTAATTTAAAATTTTTCCACCACCCTGTATATAATTGCACTGCTCTCATTAGCTTTTGAATGGCCAGAGAACAGCAAGATCGAACCATGGATATTGAGGGTTAAAAAAATAATATTCTCCAAAAGAAGGAATGAACCTAGACATCAATTCCTCATCAACCAATTACAGTTCCACTTTTAAATCGGGCAGAAGTCTTGAAGCGTCATTGTCTCAGAGTCATAAGCAGTCACTTCCATAATTTATTAGTAGGCGCGTAGAGGAGAGCATACGCTCATATGTCACCTCCATACAAAGGCCAATCCCCCGATCAAAGTGCCATAAAAATCGCATTAATGCAGGATGGAGCTGTTGAAAAGTATTAAAATTAAGAGAGAGTAAAGGTTTGTCTGTCCAGAGAATTACCGATTAGTAGGAGGACGTAAGGTTGGTGAATATGTATAGACGAGAAGCACTATAGTGGAGCGTGACAAAACATTACGACAGTGTGCTTTGCTGAATTCTTTGGGATCCAGAATGTGTGTAGGCTTCTTAAATGAGTTGCTCCAGATCGTTGAGAAAGCTGAATGAATTCAGCTTCCTCTCCCCCACCTAAATCTAGCATCGAGGGGAAAACGCCACAATTCCAGTGTTGTGACATGAAATCCATCTAAGATGAGCCTCAGTAATTGATGAGAAGATGTCTAAACAGCATCGTGAGAATGTATAACTTAGGTAATCAAAAAAAGGCATGAAAAACTCTGTTCTGTTTAGGAGAAACAGTAGCAGACAGCATAAAGATTATTGTGAGTAGAAGGAAGAAAGATTTTAAGCCACAGAACATCGATTTAGGAGATTCGAGATTCTCGAGAGTGTTAAGAGTGTTTATGTAAGCATATGGCACATACGTCCACCTTCAGACGAACATTATGGATATACATTATAGTTGGATATATAAACGAGTTGAAGCATGAAGTTCTTAGCCATCTGGGTCTCAGACAAGAGGCATAAAATTAGGGTTATAGGGTAGAGAAGTGGTATTCCAGGGATCGCAGCGAGTTAGAGTGCATATGTTCATGTATCTTATGTAAAAGCCAAAAGAAAAGTCTTCACTGCGCTCGTGCATTAATGCCATCATTACACTCACACAGACCAGCACACACACACTACACACACGATATATTTAAATCAATAAAATATCAAAAAAAAAAAAAAAAAAAAAAAAAAAAAAATATATATATATATAATTATTTTATAATTCGACTAACATGAAAGCAATGGAGAAATGAGGAATAAGAAATTATTCGTACGCTAAAACCTTAAATTTAAAACCTTATCAAAAACTATAAATTAAATAATAATAATCGTAAAAATATCGTAATAATAATATGAGTATAGTCCTCTGGAAGATAAGTTTAAAATAACATCGTGCGACTTACATGTTTCATTACAGAAATTACGTATACAAAAAAAAAAATAAAAAGAAAAGAAAGAAAATACTTCTAAGATAAAATTTTATTAAGATATTATCGATTAAAACAAAAGGACAAAAGGCCTGTGGAAATAGGTCATTGCAAGGCTAAAGTCTTCTATATATCTCTGTGCGCTAAAAATCATTAACGGTTTCTTTTGTGCTAATATCTTCATTACGAATTCTACGAAAAATTTAAAGGATTTTCTATTTTTTTCTCAAAAAAAGCACGTTTCGTTTTAGTCATATATTTAAGAAAAAATGCATGAGAGGTAATATTCACCCAAAACTGATAAAAAGGAATTGTTGACAAAATCCGTTTAAATTGCATTTCGATTTTGACTTTATATATTCGTACGATAAAATAAATGAAGATGCTTCTAAGAATTTTGTCATTTTATTTTTTTTTTTTTTTTATGCAAGCTGAACAATTTAATGACTTTCTATGGAGTAATGAGAATTGTGTGATAATCATTTTGCGATGATATTCACAATTTAAATTATCCTTAAAATATTGATTTAAAACAAGACAATATTAAATCTTTTTTCACACGTGTGGGTAGGCCCGTTTTATTGATTGCTGTCCTTGAATAAAAATGGCTTTTATTTTTCAGCTTTGCCAATTTTTGTTGATGAAAAAATCTGTTACAATGATGCACTTTCATTGTGTTTTATTTTTTTTGTTTTTTATACAAATATGGTTTATATATATATAGTGATATAAATATATTAATTGTATTAAATTTTGAAAAATTAAGAAAAATCTTAAATTTTGTTTTATTAAAGGTTAAAGTATTTGCTCTTCTTGGTGTATATATTATTATTATACAGGTAGTATTTAATAATAATAATATATCTGTTATTTATATATATATATAATAAACGAAATTTTTGAAGATAGAATGTGAGTTAAATATCTATATAGGATGCAGGAGAGTAGAGAGTCTTTATGATGGAGTAGAAGTATATATTTCCCTTCCCCGGAAACGATCATTATCTTATTCTGATTATGATTGTTTTTATACTATATGAATAAGGAATTCACTCTTTGCGGTCGATTTGTGCACGGAAACCGTCTTCGTAAAATAGCGAGATAAAGTGATTTTTTCTTGTAAGATAAAATGCTCAAAAACGAAAAAACTTGGCTTACAGTGATAAAAAGGAAATTGCGATGGAAAAAAAAAATACACATTTACCTATCTTCGTAATATTTGATAGCGAATAAGTATTTATTTAAATCAAAAGTTCTACATAATTTCATCTCCCAATAATAGAATGGAAAGTATCGGCTAAGTGGATCGGCCATTATAACCGATACCGATTACGCCCCCCAAATTTCTATATTGATTATTGTAACATTTTATGACTATAACTTGATCACATGTCTATTTTTAACAGAGAACATGTGTGGGAGCTTGCCAAGATTGGGAAGATTTTCAAGGTCTTAACATTATTTCTTGGTTGGAATTCTTCCTTTTAATACACATTCATAAAAATATTCTCATTTCCCGATGCTTAATTTAAGTTTTTTCTCATTACAGCTCATTTCAAAAAAGGCATTATTTTGTTATTCTTCACTTATTAACACATATTATGCTTCCTATACAAACCTTAACAACAGATATTTTGGTAATTTGTTTCTTCCTTTATTTTATCACAATAGTCTAACCTCTACCAAGACAATATTATTCAGGTAAAGGAAGATGTGGCACGGATTTAGCAATGCAAATTAAACAGAACTTATCAGGTGACCTTCGAAAGTATTGATCGATTAATTTGGCACAGGGAACCCGCCAGATTATTGCAATCATACGGCACGGTTTCCTATTCGGACATATATATATATTATATATATCTATATTAACATTATAATACATAGAATTAACTTAAACAATATCCGAAATAAAGGAACTTCCGAATATAATGTCAAGCTACTATTGAACACTCTCTTTTGCAACGGATTGTTTGGTTTAGTTCTTATGAAACTTGTAAGAAATATTTCCCACTATAGTTTATTTATATTAGATTGAAATAGTTAAAAACACATTTGTTCACAAATTCGTAACATACCATCGTATCTTCAACTTTCTGAAAGGAAATAAAGAAGATTTTTCTAGAATCTATTTTATGTCACAGTTTTGAAAATGATTCAAGCTGTTGTTCTAAAACTTATCGACAAAATGATTATATATATATATATATTTTATATTATTATAGAACAATCAATCATTCAGTTTATTTATCAATATACATCTATATATAATTTTTTACAATAATACTTATTATATATTATATTATTATATATAAGAAATCTCTAATATATAATTTGCCTATTAATTATCTTATACCAAATAGTAGTTTAAAATTAAATATGATGAAATTTATTTTATGACTAAAAAAATAATATTGATATTAGATAATATTATGACTATTGGCATAAACAGCAAAAGAAATGATCATTTTCGTGATATATGAAAAAGATAAATCTTGATAGCACATTCATCAATGTGATGAAAAATCTTTCAATATTGTTTGATTATTCAAAGTTCTTTATTTATTTAACGTGAATATATTTTTAAATGGAATGGGATGCTTACTTGTATGTTGTGCTTTCTTTATTAAGAAAAAAATAATTAAACGGAATAATATATTATATATTATTAATTCAATCATCCCATAGAAGCAAAAAGTTAGATCTTTTTGGTCACTGGCAGCATCAGCTATGAGACTGGCAAGTCGCGTTTGCGCTGGAGATTTAACAATTGTTGAAAACTACCAAATACATGCAGCAAGCATGATAACATGTTATATATATATAAAATTAAACTGAGAAACGATTATATATTAATGTAACTTTATTATGAAGAGATACTTAATGTTTTAATTCAGAAATAATATTAAAGAATATATATCAATACTTACGTGGTTCTGACTACTGTTTGACCGTACCTTCATTAGTTGTATGTGTGTGATGCTGCTGTGTCGTGTGTATTGACTTGAGGTGAGAAATTTCACAACCTGTAGCAATAACCAATTGCACAAAAAAAATAAAACAATATGGCTAATTTATTATTTTTTCACTTACCCCAAAAACATTAAAATGTTCTAAAAAACACAGAATAACGGCAATGATATTGTAGCGACCTTATTATATACAAAAAAATATATTTATAATTGATGACGTAGACCACAAATAACACAACTGTAACTAGATTTTCAAATACCGTCTATATCTATCTATATCTTTTGTAGAGTATAGTGTCTGAGTCTGTGTGCGCTATAGTCGAGTATATAGGAAGATGAGAAGATGTTATTATTGCCAGATTCTCCAAGCAACATTGCCTGTCAAGCCAACCAAGATTATTAAGCCAAAAGAGTAAAAATGATGGTGCAGCCCTGTTCTCAACACCTAAACCTTTCTAATGTCTATTTATCTATATACAATTCTTATTTCTCATATTACAAGTCTATTCATTGATATATAAACTATATTCAACTCAGTACTAACTATTTAATGCTTCCTAATGTTAAAGAAAAAATAATATATATAACCTAGCTTTAGGAAACAAGGGCGTGCTACCTTTCCCTTGCAACGTTGAGATCCGAATAAGAAAAAAAAAACAATCTTACACAAAATTTCAAAGAAAAAAGACTACTATTACTGGAGTTTTGTCGCACCACCCGCGTATATATCTCCATAATTCTAAATAAATATAAATTACAAGTTTATATATATATTATCATATTTTTAATTATATTATATATATATATATATATAAATATTATATATATAAATGTTATAATATTAGCTATAGAGATTTTAGACATAAATATATGTATAAAGACAATATATATATATTCTACATTATATCTATATATATATATGTGCTTTGTGTGTGATCCCGCTAAATAATAATAATAAATAAATAATAATAAAATAATATAATAATAATAATATAATAATAATAGTAATGGTATTGGCAGTCAATTAACAGTATCTTTGAAAAAGATAAACAGTTTTGCCGACATGCAATTCACTGTCATTACCATTAGTAAATGTACATAAAAATTAAATAATTGTATTCATAATTTTTAAACATATACATAGTATATTGTATACAGAGTTGGGCTGGTTGCTTCGCCAAGAATCATATCCATTATTTGGAGGGCGTAGTTAAGCATCAAATGGAAAGACTTACTTTAACTCAAGAATATAAAAGTATGGCATGTTCAAGGCGTTAATCTTTAGCGACCCGTACACACAAGCAAATTACGTAGTAATCTGCTTTTTCTTGCATTTCACATGCTTTTATCTTACTCCTATAGATTCCTGAGGTCCTTCTTCTGTATTGGGTTCTTCCATCTTATCCGTAGAATTATATCTCTGCTGGCATGCTGACAAGTCCAAAATAATAATCTTATCCGTGGTCATATAATCTCGCCAGGTCCGTAAGTACACCATTCTACCATCAACAAAATAATCAGCCTCATTGACTCTGTCTCTAATTCTTTCCATAGTTCTGATAAGAGGTGCTTTATAACTATTCTTCCACGAATAATACCTCCATTCAACTCCTCTTTGTAACTTCCATTTTCTACTCTTATCATTGTCTTCCCTTCTACTCAACTTCCACCATACTCCTTTATTCCACCTCACTTCAAAATTCTGTTCCGAGCGCTTCCAGCTCACCTCCTCAACTATCATCATCATTTCGACGAACGATGGAGACTTCATTAAATCAATAGAGACATCTGTGGCCTCCATACTATCTCTCATGCTTACAATCTCTCCTCCACAACGGTTCTTCTTCCTCACTTCGCTCCTACATGCTTCATTCTTTTCGCACTCCATTTCTCTCCGTGTGCGTATCACTTTCTTCTTAAACCAACAAGACTGCTGAACATTCTTCATTTCTTCTTCCTTTCCCTCCTCCATCTCTCTTACATGTTTCATTCTTTCTTTTTCAATACTTGATTCGTCACCTTTAATGTCACATATGACCTTCTGTGTTGTGTTTTCTTGAACACATGTCTTATCTAAACGTTCATGTAATTCTTCAATCACCAATGTCTTCTGTGGTAAATCCTTCAAATCTTCTTTGAGATTAACTTCCTCCACTTCGACTTCACATTCTTTCAAACATTCGGACGTAGGACGTTTCGTCTGATTGTCTTCTATACTTTCTAAAAGTAGGTCTTCACACACAGTACTATTCTGCTCATCCTTCTGGTTCGACCGCCAAACTTTCTCTCTTGTGGGGTCAAGGATTTGTTCTTCCTCAAAGTTGATATGATCTTGAATCAATACAAGTGTTGGCTCGCCTTCTGCGGGCAACATCTCTGCTGAAGCAGTTATTATTTCGAGCTCATGGGTACTTCCCACTTCATCGGGTTCTGACCCATTCTGATAAGATATGTCGATACTATCGTGCACGTTGAGGTTCTCTATTTTATCAGGTGATGTGCTTTCTGAGGGCTTCATTTCATCTTCTACAGGAGGTTTTTCATCAAGTGATGTTCTGACAACATCTTGTATACAGGATGACTGCGGCACGGAAACACATTCTTCTTCCCGTTGGACATTCTCCTTTATTTGATCTGGCGATGGGGCCTTGCGCCTTCCGAGTGCTTCCACACCCACATTAATTGTCTTCTGGGGTTTGTTGTGTCCTTCGAGTGATTGCACACTCTCTTCTGCTCTCTCGATAATGGGAGCCAACATCCTCATGGGAGTTCTAACGTCTTGCCTTCTGCAAGGAAAGTGGCACTTAGCCCCGCTCCAACTGTTATCGGGCTCATACGGAGGTAATACCCCCTCGACATTACCCAGGACAAGATCGAATGCGGCATTTGGCATAACTGCTGCTTCCGCCTCTCCGACATAATAAGGAGTATTTATTTCCACCTTCGCAACTGGAACGCACAAGACAGAATTGTCGATCAGCCTCATCCTATTAAACGTTCCTGTATAATTCTCCTCCTTTACGAACATTTCTTTAATGATTATTGCATTACATCCAGAATCCCTCAAACACTTTACCTTAAAACCATTCGCATACCCGTCAACCACAGGGAGATTGTAGGAATCGTCATTCGTCCTCCCAACAGAACAGATGTTCTCCTGTGCTGTCTGTAACACTATACCAGATGACATCAGGATTTCGTCCTCTTCATCGACTATACAAGACGCTACAGTTGATTTAGGATCTTCCTTCTGACGGTAATCGTATGCATTGAACCCCCTATTGTTACCACTATTTGGTGGATAGCGACAATCTTTGGCACTTATAGCACGTGATGCCATTTCTCGGCTCACTTGAGCTCCTGCGGTGCTCTTCCTTCTTTAACTCATTACTACGAGCTGCACCGACCGCTCCATTATTCTTTTGTTCGACAGCACTGTTGCTCTGGTAACTGGCTCTTCCTTCATTATTTCTATTGTGGTAGGTTTTTGATGCCCACCACAGTTGAAGTAAACCCTCACCTGTACAATCTCGGTGACGAGCTCGTCTTCAGAGAAGCTTCCTCTCTGGAACTGATGTTGTTCAACGAAGGAGGAAGACCCGTCTCTATTTGTGGTGGTATGTTATGAAGATCTTTTGTATCGGTGGAAGCGTGAACTCTTTTCGTAGCGTTTTCTCTGGCGGAATTACGTTACCAATACTTTATACTGAGGCTCATCTGCTTGAACCGCAACTATTTCCAATTTATATCGGTTACCTATTAAAATAACAAGATTGGATCAACTTGTTCCCAAAGCCAAGTAAAATATACACCAAATATCGTCAATATTCTCAAAATCTTCCGGCAACAATTGGGGCGGATACTTACACCAATCCTCTTTGTTACAATCGATACTACAACTTTACCAATCTCAACAATGACTTACAGCTTTTAAGCTTTTACTCTCTCTGCTGCTTTGATAAAGAAAGAATATACCTCTAAATGGCTTTTATTAAATAAATATTAAGAATTGTAAAAATAAATATATATTTTTTCAAAAAAAAATGCAGGTAATTAAAATATTATAATAAATAATTCGAGAATTAGGTATATAAATATGTGTATGTATACATACGCATATTTATATCAATAAGCAAAAAAAATATGAAGAATATGTATAATAAATCCGAATAAATAATGAAAAATAAAATAACAAATATAGATAAAAATAGAAAAAAAATTTTCTTTATCTTTAAAGAATTATTCCCTTTATATTCAAGAATAATTTTAGTGTATTTATTTTTAACAGCAATTTTATTTTTAGCAATTATTAGGTTTAATTTCACAGTATTCGATGATTATTATTTTTTTTAATTTTTATTTATTTGTAGTTAACAGAAAGATATGTTGAATAATTATTCTTGTAAAGTTTATTTTTGTATTTAACGGAAATTTTATTTTTATTACCCTAAGTAATTTGTAATAACTGCTCTTTTTGATATGTAAAAAAAATACTTTATTCTTATAAGGAAATCTTTTTAGAGGTACACAAGTTATTTGGGATGTATTTGGTTTGTAAGGGTTCTTTGGGGTTATCACAGTAAATTTCAGAATCTACTCAAAGTAAGATTTCTGGTAGCATGAACGTATAATTTTTTTATTTGTTGTCGTTAAGCAAGATCTCTTTAGTATTGGTTAGCTTCTACTGGTAAGTGAAATTACTTCAGGTAATACTCTAGGGTGTTTAGGGAGAATTACTTTTTGACGAATAGTTATATTAGATAAAAAATTCTTCATACATTGTTCTCCTTTCATTAAGCCATAAAAAAATTTGTTTAGGCTTTTAGTACCTTGGGTAATGATGACATCTCTGGAGATCTGCCTTCGATAATCTTCGGCAAAGAGTGGATCCTCTGAGGACTCGACTCTCTTATTTGTGAACGTCTTCGTCTTTAAGATGGATGGTACAGCGCGGTTCAAACCCAGGACAGCTTCTACAACCCAGACCTGAGAATGAAAAACAAAAATTAAGCTTGTCAAGAAATCTCCTTCATCTCACCAGAAATTACAGTTTATTAAATTTATTAAATAATTCAGATAATTAACATAAAACTCTCTTTACATTACTCTAAATACATACATATCTGAATTCATAGATATTCAAATTTACTTTATTTAATTTTATTTAATTTAATTAGCTATTTACAAACTACTCATCAATTCAACTTCTACTTTAACTGCAAAGAATCAGCAAACAAATTCAATAATTTATATTATTAATTACTTTTATTTTATATTTTTTTATTAATTTTTCTTATTATTTTATTATCATTATTAATTATTTTATTTATAAAAAAAACAGAAATAACAATATATAGTACCCTTTATAGGGAACAAAAAGGCAATGTTCCTGGCGTCTAACTAGGTCTGGCGTCCGTCAATAATTTGCTTGATAATGAGATAATGATAGTTAATATTTCCTCTCCTCTCTATATTAGGAGGTTAACTCTCTTGCTGAGTTTTCTTCAATTATGACTTATCTGTGGGATGGGGAAGACAATGACATGTTAATCCATCTCATTATATATATATATATATATTCCAGTATTGACGCACATCGGACACTGGGGTTACCCATTTTTTCTTAGATCAATCAAACGGGAGGTCATATCCCTGAGATAATTCCTCTCTACTTTTTTTTTCCATAATAACAAATTAAAATTTGTACCATAAATCAAAATAAATTTCTTTGTAGGATCAACAAAATCATCGTTTCCTTTATACTTCTAAAAAATGTAAACAAAATAAATTCTCTCAAAACAAATAATAACTAAAGTTTCTTCGGTTGTATTCTTTACAAACATAAATAAAATATTTCTTTTTCTTTAAAAATCAACA
The DNA here is from genome assembly GCA_015478945.1 of Trachelipus rathkii. Classification (NCBI taxonomy): domain Eukaryota; kingdom Metazoa; phylum Arthropoda; class Malacostraca; order Isopoda; family Trachelipodidae; genus Trachelipus; species Trachelipus rathkii. The sequence goes on from JABUQX010006776.1 coordinate 30,065, forward strand.
GAATAGATTGGTCTCTAAAGGCCGAATATCTGACTTATCCGCCTTTTTAATTCATCTATTGTCAGAGTTTCTCCGAACGCTGACAAGAATCCCTGAGTATGAATCAGGAAATCCTGCACCCTCCGTTCCAACTCAGTTTGTGTATTTCCCACCACAGAAACAACAGAAGCCTCCCGGGGTACTCTCAAGGTTGCGACCGACTGTTCCGGTACCTCGGCAGCCAGACGTTGTGGTTGGTCACTCCCTGGTCTTTGATACGGAGTGGATCGTACCCTCCTACGAACAACTGACCGACTTGGCCGCTCCACTAGCACATCTGTGGTCACACTCAGAGTGTGAGGATCAATGTCCCCAAAACGTATTGGGGAATGTTGTCGAGAACGGGGAGTGGAAGTGATCATTTCCGCCCCTGTGGTTACTGGGCCCGACACAGTTGTAGAAGTCGTGGCCACTTGAGAGGTCGCTGCTGTAGTCACGAGTGGCAAGGATAAACTTATGTTTCCTTGTGTCTCTCCACTAATTTCCCCACTCACTTCACTGAGGATTACCATATCCTCCAGAGGTGCCCTTATTTCAGGAAGGCTTTCATTGACTGGTGCATTCGTCTCTGAGACGACGGATGTTTCCTGTTCTCCTGTTTCCGAAGGAACTATTGCTCTTTTTAGCTCTTGTCCAAAGACCCCGGACGATTTCATTTTTCCAAACAACTTTCTACTTAGAGCCCGGGTCGGATGCAATCCATCCCTGAGAAATGTTATATCTCCCAAAGTATGGACCTTTCCTTCTAAGAAGTCCCTATTTCTGCCTTTCATACCACCTCCCATATCCATAACGGCATATATTACAGGATAGGAGTTCTTCCTATGCCAATTGATTTCTGCGGTTCGCAACTGTCTGATATGGGAGTGCATCTGGGTCGCCTGTCGATTCAGAATATGATCGGAATATTCGGGAGCGCTGTTGTAGTGATCTTGCACACCAGGTGGGTATTTTTGAACTAGCTGGCGATTATACTCAACTAGATCTAGGAACGGGGGTATCATTAGGATCACCTCCATACGAGGGTTGATCCTTGCGCACTTCTCAGAGAAGCGCGTAAATCGCCTAGCGAATCGGTCATTTTCATAATTGAAGTTAGCTACTGTGATCCAGTAACGCCCAGGTCCTTCATGCGAATCTGGGTCTCGTAGATAAATTTGTTGATAGGCTTCGGGGATGATCGTAAAGATCATCATGTGGGTGTAGTGGGGTTTTACTATGTGATCTAGTAGACTCAGAAAAAAATCTAGACCCTTCCCCGGATATGATTCAAATGTTACTTCCGCTCCTGGGAGTAATTCCGGGGTGTATTCCCTCTTTAGATCTTCCACCCATGAGTGTCCCAGCACCAGAATCTGTAAAAAAATAAAAAAATACGATCATTGGCTTCCAATTTCCTTTTAACTTTTATAAATTTCTTTAATAAATATATTTAAAATTATCTTTATTATTTATCATTAATAAATTTACTGCATTTTATTTTATTTTTTTACTTTTTATTTTTTTTCGCGCTCTCCGCTCTATCATCAAGGGAAAAACTATTGGTAAGTCCTGACATGGCCCGCGCGACCGTGTATAAGGACGAGTTTGCTTAATTCTTTTTTTTGATGGGTAGCCTTCCCCCGGTTCCAGCCCTTTCAAAAATTACTCAATCTATAACGCTTTCAAACCCTCAAAGGATACTGATCATCAGGAAGAACTTGTTTGATTCTTCAATTTTGTTTACTGTTCTAAATAATGCCTCTTCTTTCGCTTCTTCAGTAGTGGTTTTCCCAATCTATGGGAGTTGTCATACGCTTGGATGCGCTCTCAAAGGTTTTGTCAGTGGGGTAAGATTCCCTCAAATTTTCTGGGGGAGCCTGCATAGACTCCCATCGGAATTCGGCCTCCTCTATCAAATCAGAGGTGTCCCAGGCTAAATATTCATTAAATTCCTCCTCTTCCTGAGGAACTATATTATCGGATCCTATCTTACTATCTATCTCTAACTGCCTACTTCCTATTTCCTTATCTAATATCTTTCCTAACCCTAAATTTATCTTTTCCTGTTCTTTTAACAGTTCTACAAATTTTCCTTTAATGGTGGCTAATATTTCCTCATCAACAGTAAACCCTACAAATGAGTCATCATCATCATCGTCATCATCCATATCAAAATCATTCATGTCATCATGTCCAGTGAATGTTACTTCCACTTCTTCGTTTTCAAAAATTTCCTCAACTCTATCTTCATTACCCAACATTGGCTCTTGATTTTCATTTAACGCATATCTTTGGAATGTCGGGTTATTCATCAAATAATCAGGGGGCATTTTCCATATCCTTAACTGCCGATGGTGAGCTCGATATTGTTTTCCGTCCTCTGAGGATTTTATTACATAGGTGACCTTGTTATCATTCACTTGGATTATTTCATAAGGGCCACTATATCTCGGATGGAATTTATTTGTCGTCAGATTTCCGGGAAGATGAACTTTTAAGCCCACCATCTGATGTAATTCATAAGGAACAAATCTCTCGTGACTAGCTGACCAACATTCTTCCTCAACAGGCAAAGGAAGTCCCGTATGTAGCTCATGCGCCCTCTTTAGTATATTTTCACAGGGAGTTATATTAGTCTCTGCATGTGTGGTATGATTGTAAACCAATAAAACTTGGGACAACTCTTCATCCCACTTATTTGACTTCTTTATGGACATTCTAAGGTACTGACTAATGGTGCGATTTACCCGCTCGACAGCTCCATTGGAGGATGGTGTATAAGGAGTAGTCAGTACATGTTTTATCTGTTGTCTTTTTAGAAGTTCTTCAAATTCAGGCCCTATAAATTCTCTGCCGTTGTCTGTTAGAAGTCGTTCTGGTAACTTTTGTAGAAATGGCAATATTCGATGTTGGAATGCGTTTGCTACATTAATACTTTGTTTATTCCTCAAAGGAACAGCAGACACCCACTTTGTATAGTGATCCACCATCACTAAGGCATAATTATTCCCTTGGGCTGAACAAGGGAATTGTATCAGATCCATCGCCACCAATTCAAAAGGTCTTGAAGTGATTATTTTTAGTGTGGGTGGAACGTACAGGATATTAGAGATCTTACATGCTTGACACTTATAACAGGTGGTGGCGATATCATTACAGATGGTTGTTATCTTAGGATGCCATATCCAATTTATTAGCAGAGAATGTAACTTGTGCTTTCCTATGTGGGCGAACATCCAATGTCTTTTTATGGCCACTTCAGTCAAATAATAGTGTGGGACAATCAGTGCAAACTCCCCTGTGGAAAAACTCTCTATACAGCCGACCATTCCTTAAATATATATATTTACTTACACGTGCAAATGGTTTCAGTGGCCCATTGAAGGGCAATTTTTGTAATATCGCTCTTTTTAAGCGTCTTAATATATAATCTGTTTTCTGTAACTCGTCAAGGTTATCATGGTCAATTTCTAAGGGATCGATGATATTATCCTGATCTATTACTATTTGATGTATTCGAGGATAACCCATATCTTTTTCTACCTCCCCACCGGTGTTTTGGGGATTATTGGTAGCGTTTTCCATAATAGTCGGTGGATCTTCTTCAGAAGCTCCCTTTTCTTCCATCGATTCATCTAACAATGTCCACTCCGGGAATACTTCAGGGGTTACCAAGTTAGCACTGGCTGTTTCGTAGTCTTTATTTATTTGCATTTGCTGGGGCACCAAAAGATTGTAGTGCACTCCACCACAACACAAAATATGACAAATATTCTTGTCGGTATCCTTTCCGAACTTCAACGGCTTCGAGTCTCCATAGTACACCCAAACCTGCAAATGGTGCAACTTGGCAAAGGCCATTATCGCCTGTGTCATGGGAAACTGACCCAATTGTCTCATAAGATGTAATTGCTTAGTTACTTGTCTAGCATCTCTTCCAGCTGGTAATCCATACTCACCCCTATTTTCCAACAATTCTTTAACCACTTCTTGTCTTATTTTTAGATGATGTTCAATCGAACCATACAAGGCAATTGAGCAAGCTTGGAACAGGGAATCACCTCCTCCAGGAATTTTAACTTCAGAAAACCCGCCGGGAAGGGTATTAACCGGATAGACCTCCTGTTCATCAGATGTTTCACCTGTCGGTGATCGAGATAAAGCATCAGCCACAATATTTTCTTTTCCGGGTATATACCGTAACTCGTAATCTATGTCATTTATCTCTTCAAGCGTGCGAGCTACACGTGCGTTTACTAACGGCATGCTATACAAATATAAAAGTGGCTGATGATCAGTGTAAATTGCTACTCTTATTCCATAAAGAAAAGGTTTTAATGCCTTCACAGCCCATCGTATTGCAGCAACTTCCTTTTCAGTTGTACTATAGCGTTGTTCGGCTTTGTTAAACATTGTGGAGATGAATGCTATAGGACGTTCTTCCCCGGTTTGGATCTGGGAAAGACACGCTCCTGCCCCGATATCTGAGGCGTCCACATACAATAGTAACGGGTTTGCTTTTTCTGATCTATCTGGATACGACAGGATCTGTGGCGATGTTAATGCTTCTTTCAACGCCTCAAAGGCGCCTTGACACGATTCTGTCCATTTTAGAGTCTTGCTACTCAATAGTTCAAAAAGTGGTTTGGCTATTTCTGAGCAATGAGCGATGTGACGCCTATAGAAATTTACCATGCCCAGAAATTGTCGTAATTTCCTGACGGTGGTTGGTACTGGAAACTGCATTATGCCTTGCAAATTGTTTTCCAAGGGGATCATACCAAGTTCAGACACTCTATGACCCAAATATTGAACTTCTTTTCTTAAGAGGAAAGTCTTTGCTGGTTTTATCTTGAACCCAGTTTCTTCAAATGCTGCTAGTACCTTTTCTAAAATTTCAAGATGCTCTTCAAACGTTTCACTGATTATAAGGACATCATCCAGATACACCATGCACTCATTCCATGGTATATGTGCCAGAGCATATCTCATCCCTCGTTGGAAAGTGGCAGGGCCGTTCTTTACTCCAAACGGCATGCGTAAAAATTCCCAATGGGACAATGGAGTGGTGAAAGCCGTTTTTTCGATGCTGGTCTCTTCCATCTCCACCTGATAATAACCTTTAATTAAGTCTATTGTGGTGAAATATTTCATGCCCTTAAGACTAAACAACATATCAATCAGATTTGGGATAGGAAAACTATCTCCCTTTGTGATCTTATTCAATTCCCGGTAGTCGATGCATAATCTGATTGAACCATCTTTCTTTCTAATGGGTACCACTGGGGCTGAGTATGGGGACTTGCTCCGCTGGATAATTCCTTCATTTTCTAATTTCCTACAATCTGCCTCGATTTCTCTGAGCATGGGGCCTTGTAACCTCCTGACTGGCACTTGCACTGGATCCTCAGTCAGGGTCTCGATCTTATGCTTGATAACATTTGTGCAGCCCACATCAGAATCTCCCAAACTCGAGACAGAGGGATACCGCATCATCAATTCAATAACTAGTTTTCTTTGATCCGATGTTAAATCTGCCTCATCCAATCTAAAGGCGCTGGTTAAATTTTCAGGATTCCACTCGGAATATTCATTAGGACTTTGCTCATTCAATTCGACTACATTCACAGTGGGATCGTCCACCGTAATAACCTCTTCTACTTGTCCTACAATTGTTCCCTTTTTCAATCTCTTAGTCGTTTCACCATTGTTTTGTAATAATATTAAGGCTTTATTGCCTGAAAAAGTCAATAAGGAAGGTTCCAATCTGATATCTTTTGTCAATTCCCGCCAGGCCTCCACCAGAACGGGTTGTTTTATTGGAATTCGTCCTTTCCTTTCGATTTCTACTATCATACACCTCAGAGGTGCGATACTTACTGCTTCTACCAAGGCACAAGTTTCTTCTTTAGGTAAACCTTGTCTCATATCCACCGCTACTGTCTGCACATAATTCCCGCTGTAGTGTTTTAGGATTAGGATTTTTGTTGTTTGTCTCACAATTTACCAGTTTTATTATTTTTTTTAGGGGTGCTTTTAGAACGTCCACCAACATGGAATACCATTGACTGCAGTGCTAGTTTATTTTTTTCTTGTGTTTTTTTAATTTAGTGATTTATTTTATTTATTATATTATTTATTCATTATATTATTATTATTATATGAGATATGTTTATTTATTATATTCATATATTTCTAGTTAAAAGTTTTATAGAGAAAGAGACATAGACTTTATATTTTTTTTGATTTTGAAGAATAAAAAGAGAGAAAAAGTTAACGGCTAACTTTTCCGACGATTTACGTGCAACAAGTAATTATAACATTATTTTTTATTATTATTATTATCATCATTATTTATTATTTATTATTATTGTTATTTTTTCATTATTATTATTATTATTTTTATGATTGATTGAAGTGTTAATGTTTTTTTTCCAGTCTGAATCTGGTTTCCCGAGAAGCTGTGTCTCCCGAGTTGTTTCTGTCTTGAGGGTCGTTTCCATTCAGTGGCTGATTTTTTTATTCTGTTGAGGTAAGTGTGAATGTTATTGTTGATTGATTTTTTTGATGAATGCTGGACTTGGTTATAAAAAGTTGTTTTTTATCTTTTAGTCTGAATTTGCAAATTGGTGTGTTGCTGTGTGGGATTCGTCGGCTTTTAGAGAAAAGAAAAAAAACTGGGCCAACCACCCAGGTAAGCACCTTGCGGTGGTGAGGGAATTTTTATTTTATTAATTATTATATTATTATTATTATTATTTCAATTTCATTCATACTCATTTAATATTTTTTATATTGTAATTCATAATTTTAATTCATACTTTAACATTTAATATTTATTTTAAATTAAAAATTTTTTAAATCTTTTATTATTATTATTATTATTATTATTATTATTATTATTATTATTATTATTATTATTATTATTATTATTATTATTATTATTATTATTATTATTATTATTATTATTATATTATTATTATTATTATTATTATTATTATTATTATTATTATTAATTATTATTATTATTGCTTATTATTATTATTATTATTATTATTATTATTATTATTATTATTATTATTATTATTATTTTGTTTTTGATTACTATGATGCGATGTTTTTTTTTATTCTACAGTTTTTTTTCCTGAGCTTATTCTGCAAGGACTCCACAACACCAGGAATAACGAAATTGACAATACAATTATAAACGGGAGAGATAAAAATGGAATAATTTAGAAATAGCTTGATTATCGGGTGAAATAGAAGAGAAGTACTGATAAAGGAAATTTTTGAATAAGATAGAAAGAGGAGAGAATTATATAGATTGAAAGGAAAGTGGAAGTTGTAGAAACTTGTGGAAACGAAAGATAGAAAAGGAAAAGATTATATTGTGGAGAAATTATTTGTAAAGAATTGAGAAGAACTTTGTGGAGAATCGAGGAGTATTTGTGGAGAATCGAGAAGGAGTATTTGGAAAGAATTGTAGATACAAAGGAATAGATATAAATTACTATTTATATATTTTTAGGTTTACGTTTTTCTAGATTTAAGGTTTTGGTTCGGATATCGGTGAATATTCAAATATTCATTGATATTTATTATTATTTTCGGATCGGTAGAGGTATCGGTTCACCTTGTTGTGGTGAAGGGGTTGCGTTACCTTGTAGTGGTGCGTTACCTTGAGGGTGGTGGTTATTTTAATAAATTTTTTTTGGTTGCTTGTGTTTTTGTGTTTGATTTTTTTTCCTGAGTTTTATTGTGTTTATTTATTATTGTTTGTTTTGTTCTTTGGTTTTCTTTCCAGGACCCACGACTATTGAGATTTGTTTGTGGCCTCAAAACCACAACACCGCGTCTTATGACTAATTCTTTATGGTACAGATCAGGTAAAAGATGTTCTTGTTTGAGAATGTCATATCCCAAAACCAAGTCGTATTCGGACAACTGATCTGGGACGACGACAAAACGACCAGGTTTCAGGACATAGTTGGTGGATAATCGCAATGCTATCATGATTTCCCCCAGAACTGGAAAACGGACACTTCCGATTCCAGTAACACCCCTAAAAGCTGTGGGCAAGATTGGACTCTTCTTTTTGTCTAAGAGATGGAAACAGCTGGCCGATATTAGGCTCACTTCTGCCCCAGTATCTACAAATGCTGTAAGAGGCTCCATAGGTGGTTGATCCACTATTGTAACTTGTAAAATCAAGGTCTTTTCCGGAGCTCTTATTATATGATAGTGGATGATGTTCTCTAAGCACTCATCCTCCCTTTCTTTTTCTTTACTGTTTTCTTTTACTACTGTTGGTTCGTCATCTCTCTGATGTGTTATCTCTATTGATTTTAGTTCATATTTATTCTTCGGTGGATCTTCATTATCCCCAACTGCAATCAAAACAGATACTTGTTGCAACTGATCTTGCCCTGGTGGGTTTTCAAAGATGTTGATTGTGGGCACCTGAACCGATGTTGTTTGATGCAAAATTTCGCGAGGAATCTCCTGCGACTCTCCAGGATCATCCTCTTCAACATCAATTCCCCAAGCTCCCCCTTCATATTCATCTGTTACTTTGGTTGTTGTTGCGGCGGCTTCTGGCACGAGGTCTTCCATGCCAGAGCCCGCTCGTTTCCCGATCTTTGTGGGCAATCTTTACCAAGGTGTTCGTTCTGACAAAATGGACACGATATTCGTGGTGGCGCTGCTATTTGGCTTCGGCCATTGGGACAATCCCCTACCAAGTGTCCTACCTCTTTACATTTTAAACAACGGTTCTGTTCCAGGTAACACTCTTCTATAACATGGCCTCGCTTACCACAATACATACACTGTGGCCGATTCCAACAAGCACTCATGTTATGACCTCTCTTCTTGCAATGGTTGCAGGTTGGAATTGATGAGCCATTTTGGTTTCTCTGCTGATAATTTCTTTGACCATTTCGGAATTCTCTTGTTGGGATTTGATTTGATGGCTCATATCTTTGTGGTCTGTAATTACTTGATGTTATCGGGGCTGCATTTTGAGCAGCATTGTGGTTGTTTCCCTGAGAGGTTACAGCTCTAAACTGGGTTTGAGTTTGCGATTGTTGGCAGCAGCATAATCCTTCTTGGTTATTATATCTTGGGAGCGCCATTTGATGTTGTGTGGGGATGGTGGACATTTGTAACGATCGGGTCAAATCGACTACTTCAACATTCGGATTTTCTTTTTTCTTATTTCCCCTATATACCTTATCCACCATAATAACTAATTTCTCCCAAGGAATTACTGAACCCTGAGTAACCTCTACTCCCATTAAGGCATCTTCCACTCTGGTCTTGACCACTTCCGGGACACTATCTAATAATTTTTCTCGTACCATGGGCATTTTTTTTACCTCATTTCCTGGAAAGGCTCTTTGCGCCAATCCCAACAATCTCAAAGCAAACAGCGGCACATCTTCTTCCTCTTTCATTACTGCTTTCGTAAATTCAGCTGTTTCGGTGTTAGTTTTCTTCTTTAATTGTTCGCGAAACCACTGCAAAAGTTGGGATTTTACGAATTGATATTCAGCTGACGTTGCAGCAACTATGTTATAAGCCTCTAAGGCCGAACCTTGGAGGTGGCTTCCCAGTAAGGCTACCATTCCTTCCGTTGATCCAGGATACTGAACAGCACAGAACTGCTCATATCGGTCAAAAAACTGGACCATTGTTTCACCAGTGTCCATTCTAAACTTTCCTAAAGGAATCATTTTCTTTGGCTTCTTATCCACCTCCATTGCAGATATCAAGGCTGTCATCTTTTCCATCAGCTGGGTATTTTGTTGCAACACAGATTGGAAGAACTGTGCATCAACGGTAACTACCGTCGGACTCCGATTCTCTCTTTGGTGCTCTGTATCTGAATTGACAACACCGGACTGCATATCGTCTTGGCTCGGTGGAATTGGGACGGAATCAGTTTGTGGTGTTTTCCCATCTTCTGTCTTCCCATCACCCAGTAACTCATTCATCCCGTCGGTCATGATTGTTCAGACGATAGTGGCGGCTGAGTGACACTTTGTCAACACTCAGATGCAGAACTAGTCGTATTCCTCAAAGAAAACAACTACGCTCTGCTACCACTTTATGTGGTAGGTTTTTGATGCCCACCACAGTTGAAGTAAACCCTCACCTGTACAATCTCGGTGACGAGCTCGTCTTCAGAGAAGCTTCCTCTCTGGAACTGATGTTGTTCAACGAAGGAGGAAGACCCGTCTCTATTTGTGGTGGTATGTTATGAAGATCTTTTGTATCGGTGGAAGCGTGAACTCTTTTCGTAGCGTTTTCTCTGGCGGAATTACGTTACCAATACTTTATACTGAGGCTCATCTGCTTGAACCGCAACTATTTCCAATTTATATCGGTTACCTATTAAAATAACAAGATTGGACCAACTTGTTCTCAAAGCCAAGTAAAATATGCACCAAGTATCGTCAATATTTTCAAAGTCTTCCGGCAACAATTGGGGCGGATACTTACACCAATCCTCTTTGTTACAATCGATACTACAACTTTACCAATCTCAACAATGACTTACAGCTTTTAAGCTTTTACTCTCTCTGCTGCTTTGATAAAGAAAGAATATACCTCTAAATGGCTTTTATTAAATAAATATTAAGAATTGTAAAAATAAATATATATTTCCAAAAACAAGTAATTAAAATATTATAATAATTCGAGAATTAGGTATATAAATGTGTATGTTTACATACGCATATTTATATCAATAAGCAAAAAAAATATGAAGAATATGTATAATAAATCCGAATAAATAATGAAAAATAAAATAACAAATATAGATAAAAATAGAAAAAAAATTTTCTTTATCTTTAAAGAATTATTCCCTTTATATTCAAGAATAATTTTAGTGTATTTATTTTTAACAGCAATTTTATTTTTAGCAATTATTAGGTTTAATTTCACAGTATTCGATGATTATTATTTTTTTTAATTTTTATTTATTTGTAGTTAACAGAAAGATATGTTGAATAATTATTCTTGTAAAGTTTATTTTTGTATTTAACGGAAATTTTATTTTTATTACCCTAAGTAATTTGTAATAACTGCTCTTTTTGATATGTAAAAAAAATACTTTATTCTTATAAGGAAATCTTTTTAGAGGTACACAAGTTATTTGGGATGTATTTGGTTTGTAAGGGTTCTTTGGGGTTATCACAGTAAATTTCAGAATCTACTCAAAGTAAGATTTCTGGTAGCATGAACGTATAATTTTTTTTTTATTTGTTGTCGTTAAGCAAGATCTCTTTAGTATTGGTTAGCTTCTACTGGTAAGTGAAATTACTTCAGGTAATACTCTAGGGTGTTTAGGGAGAATTACTTTTTGACGAATAGTTATATTAGATAAAAAATTCTTCATACATTGTTCTCCTTTCATTAAGCCATAAAAAAATTTGTTTAGGCTTTTAGTACCTTGGGTAATGATGACATCTCTGGAGATCTGCCTTCGATAATCTTCGGCAAAGAGTGGATCCTCTGAGGACTCTCTTATTTGTGAAATTATTCGTCTTTGAGATGGAACAGCTTGCTTCACAACCGGGACAGCTTCTACAACCCGGACCTGAGATAGAAAAACAAAAAAATTAAGCTTGTCAAGAAATCTCCTTCATCTCACCAGAAATTACAGTTTATTAAATTTATTAAATAATTCAGATAATTAACATAAAACTCTCTTTACATTACTCTAAATACATACATATCTGAATTCATAGATATTCAAATTTACTTTATTTAATTTTATTTAATTTAATTAGCTATTTACAAACTACTCATCAATTCAACTTCTACTTTAACTGCAAAGAATCAGCAAACAAATTCAATAATTTATATTATTAATTACTTTTATTTTATATTATTTTATTAATTTTTCTTATTATTTTATTATCATTATTAATTATTTTATTTATAAAAAAAAACAGAAATAACAATATATAGTACCCTTTATAGGGAACAAAAAGGCAATGTTCCTGGCGTCTAACTAGGTCTGGCGTCCGTCAATAATTTGTTTGATAATGAGATAATGATAGTTAATATTTCCTCTCCTCTCTATATTAGGAGGTTAACTCTCTTGCTGAGTTGTCTTCAATTATTTCCTAGCTGTGGGATGGGGAAGACAAAGACATGTTACCATCTCACTATGATAACCATTTCTGTTGTTATCGTGTGGTCTTCCTTTATAACTACTTTGGTGACTACTTTTGGGCGCTAAACTCATCTTATATCCCTGTAAAAAGTTCTCTGAATGGGCAATAATTTCGTTAATATCTTTCTCGTTTTTAACAGTCAGGTACGTCGCTAAATCCTCGGAACAGTACTCATGTACTTATCTACAGAAATAAATGACACCAGATCATCGAAAGTCTCTTTGACATTTGCCGCGGTGATCCATTTTTTCAATGATTCCATAATTCTGGCCATGTAAACCTTTGGATTGACGTCTTCTATTGGCGACATAGCTTTAAATTTTGATCGATACCCGCTCTCTGTCAATTCATATCTGACAAGAAGTGCCTGCTTCAGTACCTCGTAATTTGTTGCATCTTCAACAAGTAACTGGTTATAGACCTTCACAGCCTTTCCGGTCAACACCGATCCCAAGATGTATGAATATTTTTCTTTTGGAATTCCATTTGCTACTGCCTGTTTCTCAAATAAATTCAGATAATCTTCAATGTTGTTTATCTTCTCATCAAAATTTGGGATTTTTAGCTTTGGAATTTTGTCATGCGACTGGCTACTGCTATGGGAGAGATTTTGATCAATTGAGGCAGATTCGTGCTTTCTTTGATTTTCCTCTGCATCGAGTTTCAATTTTAACATCCTCTCTTCAGATTCCCTAGCATCTTTCTCCGCTTGTAATTTTCTTTCTTCTGTTTCTGCTTCTGCCTTGAGCTTTCTTTCTTCTGCTTCTGCTTCTGCTTCTGCCTTGAGCTTTCTTTCTTCTGCTTCTGCCTTGAGCTTTCTTTCTTCTGCTTCTGCCTTGAGCTTTCTTTCTTCTTTTTCCAGCTCTGCCGCTATACGGCGCTGTTCCAGTTCCATTTCTGCCTCTATTTTCTTTAACTCCAACTCCTTCTCTTTTGCAGTCTCTCTTTCTCTCATTCTCTCTTCCCTGAGCAGGTTAGAAGCGTCCGCTCCAGATATATTTAGAGCTCTGCAAAGTTCCAACAAAGCTTCCATACTAGACATCTTAAGAATTTATTACGAGTTTAGCCCAATAGTCACAAAGTATACACACAAAAATTTCCTTACTAAAATCAGACTCTTTTCTACGAAACTGTGTTTGTCTTCATGTGCATTAATAAAATATTTACGCGCAAAAAACTTCGGGTATATATATATATACATATATATATATATATACTAAATAATATCCCAGCGGAAATTCCTCGAAAATACCTCAACAAATATGCTTTTTACGATTTTTCCCTGAGGTAAGCAGGTTTTACAAAATCGTAGAAAACGGGATTTTTTGTTGAGCTAAATTCACAGAATTTTCGAAACAAAAATTGATCTGAGGATGAGTAGATATATGTATTTATCTAATGCATATATTCGCTATTCACAGATCAATAATATTTCCTATTTCTATCGAGTGTTAATTACACCAACGTACGCGTTTCAATAGCAAAGTATTGATATAACGCTAAAAACATTAACATAAAAAAAAACACGCGTTTTCGGGGAAAATGCAAACACTGTAAAGCTTAATGCTTATTCACAGCGGAATATACTTAAACTATATCAACAAATGATTGATACGTATTCTTTACAACAGTTAAAATAAATAAATCCCGGACAGACCACTCATAAATTGTGACGGATTACAATGTCAATAACAGACTTACAGTGACCTGAAGTATTATGATAATTTGGCACAGACCCCCAGATGTTATTAGCATCAACGCCGGTTTCATGCAAACCGCAGGAAAAGGCACATTAACTTATTAAATAAACTTACAACAAGATATCCTGAAGATAAAGGAACTTACCGAATATAATGTCAGCTACTATGACACGGTGGTGCCTTCCTTTGCAACGGATTCGTTTTTTACTTATGAAACTGGTAAAGAATATTCCCCACAAATATTTAATAGATTGAAATATTAAAACAATTGGTAAACGAATGGTGAAAGGGTCGTAATTAACACGCTCGATAAGAAATAAAGAAGATATAATTAAAAAAAAATAAATATTTGTTACAAACTACAAGCTTGGATTTTCTGAATATATGGACAAATAGATATATATATATATATATATATATATATATATATATATATATTTATATATATATATATATATATATATATATATATATATATATATATATATATATATATATATATATATATATATATATATATATATTTGCATTAATATTTATACGAAATATATTTAAAATAAATATATGAAATCTTATTTATGATAAAAAAATAATATTGATAATAGATAAACTAAATAGATACGAAATTAGATAAAAGCAAAAATAGATATTCGTGATATTATGAAAATAGATAAATCTTTGCAATAATGATAAATATTAAATATTGTTTGAAATTCAATATTTATTATTATTAATATATTTTAAATAGGAACGCTTACTTGTATGTTGTGCTTTCTTTATTAAAAAAAAATAAATAAATAGAGAAAATTCAACATCCAAGCAAAAGAAAAACAGCTGTTCTATGGGACCAATCAGCTGGTGTGCTTGCGAAACGAGGGTTGCCACCCGATTTAACAATTTGAAAATTACGCAAAATACACAGCAAGCAACATGTTATATTGATTGAAAAATAAACCGAGAAACGATTGAAACATTAATGTTAACTTTATTATGAAGATACTTAATGTTTTAATCAAGAAATAAATTAAAGAAACAACAAGACTTACTTCTGACTATGTTTACCGTTACCTTTCGATTTAGGTTGAGTTGGTACTTCTGTCGCATTTACTGAGGTGAGATTTCACAACTGAGCATTTACGATTGCAAAAAAAAATAAACAAAATGCTAATGAATATTTTCACTATTTGGATAATTTAAGGTTACAAATTATCACTGAATAAGACTTTATGATATTGACGACCATTATTATATACAAAAAAAAAAACTTAATGCACATTAGAACCACAAATAACACAACTGGTAACTAGATTTTCAAATACACCGACAAACACAAATCGTAATATAGTACTACTGCCACACATATATAAAAAAAAGGATATTGCCAGATTCTCCAAGCAACATGCTGTCGCCAACAAGATATTAAGCAAAAGAGACAAAATAAATGAAAATTTTATCATATATATTAAACCATTTAAACCTAGATACATTCAAACATCCATTGACAAAGCTTTCACACAGAGGGATTAAACATATATCTAAATTCATTCCTTTTCTCTAAGCAAAATATATACCTAGCTTTAGGAGACAGGGCGTGGCTACCGTTCTTGGCAACGTTGAGGATCCGAAATAAAAAAAAACAATCTTACTAAAATTTCAAAGAAAAAAGACTACTATTACTGGAGTTTTGTCGCACCACACCGCGAAATATATTAACTCCATAATTCTTAAAATAAAAATAAATTACAAGTTTATATATATATATATATATATATATATATATATATATATATATATATATATATATATATATATATATATATATATATATATATATATATGTTATATATACTTCTCTTATATATATATATATATATATATATATTTGCTTGCGCTTGATCCCGCTAAAATAATAATAATAATAATAATAATAATAGTAATGGTATTGGCAGTCAATTAGCAATATCTTTGAAAAAGAATAAACAATTTTGCCGACATGCAATTCACTGTCATTATGTAAGGTTTCACACTATGTAAGAAAATGTATTCATAATTTAAACATATATATATATATAACCTTAACCTTATATATATATATATATATATATATATATAACATATATATATATATACTGCTCAACGCTGTAAATAGGTAGTCGGATTAGCAGCCAAGAATCATATCGTTATTTGGAGGTAGTTAAGCATCCAAATGGGAAACACTTACTTCTTATATTAATACTAATTAAAGTATGGGATTACAGAATGCTTAAATAGTATGTATATATAGCCAATATATGTAATAATAACTTAATAACTTAACAATAACGTAGTAATATATATATATATAACCTTAGTATATATATAACAATAATAGCACCAACTGTAGCCAACATAATATATATAGCTAATAACGCGCTGTATATAACTGCTGCTGCTGCTGCTATTAGGGATGGGCCGGATATCCGGCAGCGGTATCCGGCCTATCCGGCCAGGTTTTTGACTATCCAGTTTTTGACTATTCGGTATCCGGCCGGATAACCGGATAATTATTTCCCTAGTAAGTTCTTCCTCGTTGGGGAAATATTCAACAATAATTTGAAATTATATATATATATATATATAACCTATATATATACTCTATATATACTCACTCTTTCTCTTCTTATATATGTATATATATACTATATATATTGCTATATACTAACTATATATAGCCTTATATATATATATATACTTGTTTAGACTTCGATGTTGGGTACCAATGTTATATTTTTTATTCATCATTTATGTTTACTGTACAATACATTTTATCTGAAATTTGGTGGCGACACGTTTCATAAATTATATTCATTATAACTTAAGCTAAAGAAAATTTGTATAAAAGAAAAAGAATAAATTGTTGATTTCAAACTTTTATTCATGCATTTAAGCCTTTAGGTTTTTGTTAATTATTACTTATTTACAAAAACTTTAATAAAATACCGAATGTAAAAAATACCGATTTTTCAGTGTTGCTGCCAGAAGTACAAAGATGGCCAAAATTTGTGGACTATAAATTTTTGCATTCTACTGAAATTTCACAATTGTTTTTGGTAGTCCTCTAATTGCGGAATGATATAGACATTCCGCTAACTGCAATTCCGCAACATTTTTCAAATTATCGCAATCGTAATTGCTCTTTTTTTTTTTTTTCTTTGAGAGTAAAGCGCACACCTCATATATATATATATATATATATATATATATATATATATATATATATATATATATATATATATATATATATATATATATATATATATCTATATTTTTTTGTTTTTTTTTTTTTTGAAAAATACGTTTGTTTACTCAATGTTTCTTGTTTTTTTAAAATTACCATATTTTTAAGTATATTTAAAAGATGTTTTAAATTATACAGTAGTACCAATACCTTCTAGGCCTAAATATTGACTATTAAAGTGCTTTTTCTATACGGTTTATATATAATCAACACATATAATAATAACAGATATATATACGCTATATAGATATATATATAGACCTTATAACATATAAGATAATATATATTTATATATAACTTACTGCTATATAGGAACAACAACATAACATCTTTATGCTGCTGTTAAAAAGTATGAGGTATAACGAAGATTGGTTTTGGGGTGTCAGGAGAAATGAGAATGGTAGGAAGGTGATTGATTTTTGTGAGGAGGAGAGGTATGTGTGTAAAAAGTAATACTTCTTTAAACACAAGGTATCCATAAGTATATACTAGAGTTGGTGTAGGTAGAGATGGTATCGAAGTGAAAGTATGATTGATTTTTGTGTTGGTGAAGAAGAGATGTTGAGAGGTATGTGTTGGATGTTAAATCAGTGAGGGGTTTAGGAATGGGATTATCGAATCATTATATTGTTTTATGATGTAAAGGAATTAAGTTAGTGGGACTTGGATGGAGAGGAAGGTGATACCACGGAAGGAAGAGGGTAAATTAAGAGTGAAGTTTAGTGAACAAGGTAATAAGGACATGTAGAACGCTCGCAAGTAAATCAGTTGAATGTGAAGAAAAGTAGAAACTGAATAAATCTGGAAGCAAATGAAGGAAGCATTGTTAGCAGTGCAAAAGAAGTATGTGGGTTTGCTAAAGTAGGAAGTAAGAATGATAACAGTGAGTGGTGGAATGAAGAGCTGATATAACCGGTTAAAAGTAAAAAAGAAGCGTGGTTGAATGTACTAAAAGCAAATGATGAAGCTTTCAAAAGAAAGATGCTTTGGAAGTATATATAAGGAGGAAAAAGGAATTCTAAAAGAGATGCATACGTAAGAGAAAGAAGAGGTAAATGAAAGTTTGGAAGGAGGGATGAATAGAGGGACATACAAGGGAATAGGAAAGCTCTTCTGGAAGGAAGCACGAAAGGTTAAGAATTAGAATTAGAATTAGGGGAGCCTGCTTAGAATAATGAATAGGGATGGTGTTTTTGTAACCGATGAAATGGATGTGAGGGGAGTGGAGTGTGGAAAGAACACTTTTAAAATCTGGATAATATTGGCAGTAATGAGGGTGATAATGACTGTGTGTGGGTTTGATGGTACAAGAAGGAATAGGTATTTTGGGGATGAGGTTATTAGCAAAGAGGAGGAAATCATTAGAAGTAAAGAAAGAGATTGAAAAAGAATGGTAAATCTGGGTATAGATGAAATTACTGGTGAAATGATCAGAACGGAGCAAGATGGTGATTGATTGGATCTTCAAAAGTTTGTGTAATAAAGCACATGGAGGGTATGAGTTTCGAGGATTGGAACGTATAGGACCCTTATATAAGAGGGTAAAGGGAGATACAGGGAACTGTAGGAAAGTATAGGGTATTTAGTTTATTGAGTGTTGTAGGGAGAAGATATATGCTGGTGTTTTTGGTTCAGAAGAGTGCGTCGAGTGACTGAGACTGATTGGTGAGGAACAAGGTGCGTTTAGGAGGAGTAGTAGAGGATGTGTGGATAAAAACTTTACATTGAAGCAAATGATAGAAAAATGAGGGAGAGGAAAATTAAAAATTGTATTTAGGTTTTTATGGATTTGCAGCAGGAGTATGATAGAGTTAATAGGAAGGTTTATGGCAGGTGTGATATATAGTGTGGGTGATAGGCTTCTGAATGGAATCAAAGGTATGTGTGACGATAGTGAAGCGTGTAGAATAAATGGTGTCAAAAAGTGATTGGTTTAGTATTAACAGCAGAGGAGTGAGGCAGGGGTTGTGTTATGTCTCCCTTGGTTATTCAATTTGTATATGGATGGGGTTATGAAGAATTGAAGGTGGGCGTGACAGGAAATGGTGTTAGTATGATGGAGGAGATAGTGGAGGGTGCCCTACCTGGCCATATGCGGCGGATTGATTTGGTTTTTGTTGGCGAATCTGAGGGAAGAGTTTGAGAGGATTTGTAGAGAGATTTGGCAGAGTGTGTAAAAGGAGGGGCTTGAAAGTAAGCTTATAAGATAAGGGTTGCACGTAGCCATTATTACCTTACCCACCTTACTTTATA
>JABUQX010006777.1:0-15346 GCA_015478945.1 Trachelipus rathkii
GTAAGATAATTAGAAAAACACAGTTTGCATTACAGATCGACGAGTCAACCCTCAGTGATAATGTAGCTTTATTATTAGCATATGTTCGTTTCATAAATGAAACTGGCGAGATGAATGAAGAAATGCTGTTCGTTAAAAGTCTTACCACTGACACTAAAGGCTCCTCTATATTCCATGTACTTTTAAGTTATTTTAACGAAAAAGACATTCCATTATCTAATATTCTTGCATGTGCTACTGACGGTGCTGCAGCTATGACAGGTAGATATCGCGGTTTTAGTGCACATTTAAAGCAAGCTGTTCCAGGGGTTATGACTGTTCATTGTGTTATTCATCGTCAACATTTAGTTGCTAAAAATTTAAGCGGAAGATTATACGAGTCTCTTAATTGTGTCATTAGTGCCGTCAATAAAATCAAATGCCACTCTTTGAATGATCGTTTATTTCGCCAGCTTTGTGAAGAAAAAGACGAGGCATTTGAACGATTATTGCTACACACGGAGGTTAGGTGGCTTTCTAAAGGGAATTGTTTACAACGATTCTATAACCTCTTTGAAACAGTTATTGAATTTCTCGACACAGCTGACCACAGTCTCGCCAATTCATTAAAAGAAAGACGAACTGATGTTGCTTACCTTTCTGATATTTTTGACAAGTTAAACGAAATAAATACGAAGCTACAAGGTAAAAAAATGAATTTCATCAAAACAAAAGGGATTATAGGGGCTTTTATAGAGAAACTAAGTGTTCTGAAAAGTAATTTATGCCGTAAAGACTTACGTCAGTTTCCTAATCTTCTGGCTGTTTGGGAGAAAAATGAAATTGCAGGTAATGACTTGGAAGTTTATTGTTTTCACTTAAATAAGCTGAAAGAAAACATGGAAACTAGATTTCAGGATATTATTGCGCTTCAAATACCCCAATGGGTATTCAACCCGTTTTCAACAGATGTGACTGCAGCTAATATTTCACAGTCCATGCAGGAGCCCCTAATAGACCTCAAGCATGACAGTGAATGTCAAAGTTTATTTAATGAGCTTGGATACGAAGTATTTTGGGCGAAAAAAAAAAGATTCGTATCCTCTTCTATGGGAAGAAATTAAAGTATTGCTTCTGGCTTTTCCTTCAACGTATCTCGTCGAAAAAGGCTTCAGTGTTGTCACACAATTGAAAAACAAAGCCAGAAACAAATTGGATATTACTCAGAGAGGTGATTTAAGATTATGCCTAAGTACAATCTCTCCTGACATCAATCGGTTATGTGCAAGTCACCAGGCTCAAGGCAGCCACTAGTGTCAAAAATGATGTTTTAATCGTAAAATAAATTTTTCAAGGAATATGGTAAGTACTATTTTTAATAATAATAATAATGAATATAATAAATAATAATGAATATATAATATAATAAATATAATAAATATAATAATAATGGATAATATAATAATAAAGTATACTATAATAATATATAATAATAATAGATAATAATAATAATAATTACTAATATGAATAATAATAATAATATAATAATAATAAGATAATATAATAATATAATATAGTTAATATTAGTTAAACTAAAAACATTGATTCCAACATAGAACAATATTGTTTGTTTACAAATAAATATTTATATAATATCATATATATATACATATATAATATATATATATTATATATATATATATTATATATATATAATATATATATATATATATATATATTATATATACTATTATATATATATAAACACTTTTTAAAATATAAAATATCTGAACTACGGGGGGCGGTGGGTTAAGCCGATAATCTCGAAGGGGGCGTTGGTTTGGAAAAGGGTTGAGAACCACTGTCCCCTAAATTATTAAACTCGATTGCTAGTCACGGTGGTTGCTCGACTGAGTCGCGAGGCGTAGAGTTAGGGTTCGATCCCGTCGTTCGGATCCTAGGTAACAATTACCTAGAGAACTTTTCCCGCGCTGAATAGGGCTATGCAAGCGAGTGTGTGGAGTTTCTCTCTCTCTCTCTCTGCATCTCTCTCTCTCTCTCTCCCTCTCTCTCTCTCTCTCTCTCTCTCCTTTCCTCTCTCTCTCTCTCTCTCTCTCTCTGATCTTGAACACTCTCCGGAACCGGATACTCTCTTACCGAATTTGAATGTCAGCTCCGTATGCGGATACTCTTGTTCTGAATTCGGATATAATTAGCTATCGATCCGGATACCCCCGTTCCGGATGTGGATACTCTTGTTCTGAATTTGGGTATATTAGCTCTGGATTCGGATACTCTCGTTCCGAATTCGGACATATTAGCATCGGATACTCTTACTTTTCTGAATTCGGATATTTTAGCTCCAAATACTCTGGTTCCGACTCCGGATACTCTCGCTTCGAATCGAGATACTCTCGTTCCGACTCCGGATACTCTAGCTCCAGATCCGGATACTCTCGTTCCGACTCCGGATACTCTTGTTCCGACTCTGGATACTCTCGCTTCGAATCGGGATACTCTTGTTCCGACTGCCGGATACTGCTAGTCTTCCAGATCCCGGATGACTCTCGTTCCGACTCCGGATAATCTCGCTTCGAATCGGGATACTCTCGTTCCGACTCCGGATACTTTAGCTCCAGATCCGGATACTCTCGTTCCGACTCTGGATACTCTCGTTCCGACTCCGGATACTCTCGCCCCGAATCGGGATACTCTCGCTCCAGATCCGGATACTATCATTCCGACTCTGGAAACTTTCTTTCCGATTCCGGATACTCTCATTTCGGATACTTTTAATTTGCTTTCAGATGCTATCACTCCCGACTTCGGATACTTTTATTAGGATTCGGATGCTCTGAATACAACTCCGGATGCTCTTATTTTAACTCCAGATTCTCTCACTTTCCGAGTTGAGTTCAGATAATAATTTAATTATGACTCCGGATGCTCTGACTCCATTTATTATCATTCTTATTCCGAATACTCTTACTCCGACAACACTGAGGAATCCATATTCTCTCCATCTTTTTCACCTTAGTTAATTACGCTAGCCAAGAATTGTACATTCGAGTCTTTCTGTTCTAATCATTCAACTCCTCTTTTATTTTAAGCAATTCCTATCAACTTTCACTCTTTGCTACCACCTATGTCTATCTCTTAAGGACAAATCAGCCCCAAAATAGTGTGTCTTAAATTTCTTGTATTACTACGTATATCATAAATTTTAAACATGTATATAGTGGTTTACATTGACATTCATTACCTTATCTCTCTATATCACATTTATGTAATTATCCTTGATGAAACAGTAGTACGATATAACCATGTATCTAACGTGCACCTATATAACTTAAGTAAATATAATCTATCATTTGAAGGCCAATAGTGGAAGGTAATTAGGAAGAAAGTGGGTAGATTTTCTGATCTATAATTACACACTTAAAAAATAGCAGTTACAATCTAGAATAAATAGTTTGCAAAGAAAATGCAATCACTTTGCTTAATAAATATAATACTTAATTAATTAAATATTAATATAGTACACATCCTGAAGTTAACTCACACTTCAAAATGTTTAGATTATACCTTATCCTTAAAATAATAAATAATAATTATTACCCATAAATACTACTAATAAATATCGTCAGGAAACGTAACTGAGAAGTAAATAAAAACTTAAAATTTATTATAAGATGATGACAACTGCAAGAGAAAGAAAACACTATAAATAAGCACAAGAGTATAAATTAGGGTAGAGACAATAATGGACAAATTATTTTCCTTTTCATTTAATAGTAGAAGGAGAGAGGTAACTATAAATGGGTTTGCGAATGTATCCTATGTCTATAGTATCTGTAGATCAATTTATTATATTATGAGATACTTAAACTGGTCGTAATAGTACTTCAGAACGACAAATCTACAAAAGCACTGCAAATTACAATAAGTTTCAGCATCATTAAATTTCGATTAAGTATGACTGAAAGCGGTATAGGTGGACGGGGCCTGTGAATTCGCAACTCTGTGTTAGTGATTGTAATAAAATATATACTCACCTAGATAACATCCAAAAATACTTATAGAGTCACAGAGTAGCGACAAGGATCTCCTGGGTATGTCCGGGTATAAATGAGTGGATTAGTATCCCTTGTTCTCCAACACTTTCGTTTTGTTGAGCAAGAACCTTCATATCAAAGCATTTACAGTGCGTCTGGATCTGTGCTATCTATGATGTGGTTCAAAAACAACTTGGATCTCGGAATTTTGCTCTTTCTGCTATGTCCTGGATAGTTAGCAAGCGAGATCAACTGTCTAATTGTTGAATGGTACACTCATATATTTTTGGAGAGAGTCGTTGATATGTATCTGAGTGTAGAGGCAGCTCTGCATTATAAGTCTATATTAATGGTGTTATTTCGACGATTTTCTGGGGTTCCTTGCAGTGTCGTGAATACCTGAGCGCTAGGCAGCCCTTAGTTCAAGTAGATGACAAAGGCCTGAAAGAGAAAATAAGATGATATACTCAAAGTATACGACAGCTTCTATCGTAATATTAAACAATGTTTTAAGATTCTAATAAGGAATACTGTACTTTTCAAATATGAGGTTGGTTTATCTCGTGATAGTCCTGTAGCGTTCAGATAAGTATAACTTGCTGGACAAAATTTCTTCTTTTTAATGTGTTTTTTTGTCTCGGTATGAGATACTGGCGGACATATACGTTAGAATTTTTATTTTCTGTGTTTAATGACATGTGGTATGATTTTTTTTATGAAGCTGTGAGTTTGAGAGAGTATTATTTTGTTTATTTCTATTGGCATTAAATATGGCTTTCGAAAGGCTTGTTGTTGAGGCGATGACCTTTTGGATGTTTGAATTAGAAGATCTGGATAGATCTAGTAACACGTGTGTGAAATTGATGGTATTAAATTTGCAATCAAGCGTCACTGATATTGTTCTCTATTGATGGGTATGAGAGTTATTCGACATTCGCTATCTGTATTAGTATTGTTTTCGTCCTTAGGAGTAAATGTTTTGTTAAGATACACGCGCTGTATCCAAAAAGGGATATGTGGTAATTGGGAACACAAACGTGAAAACAGAAATTAGGGATATTGATGTACTTTACTCCTTGGATAAATACATATTTTATGATATACTCTACAGACTTTATGAGTATTCTTCACTATATATGGGGAGATAAATTGAGTTCCTAGTGATTTGCTGATAATGTTTTAGCTAAAGCAATAAAAGAATATTGTGTCACAGAGGCCTTCAAAGGTGTTATTCATTGATACTAAAGATTTAGAAATGTTTTTCATCTTGTGAACTCGCGTGCTATTTCTGTAAAGATAGTTTTATTTCTGATTCGTAGTTTCATTTCTGCAATCACTTTAACGATGCTCTCTCTTTATGTGATTATTCCATGTGGTTGTAAGGGAGGAGGAGGGTTTCAGAGACGTACATTTGCTTAAATCGGGTGATATGCTGTTATTCCTTTCTTGCTCTCTAAGTCAGTATCCTCTGAAATTGTTGCTTTAGACTAATACGACCTTGCTTATCATACCTCCCTTCTGTTGCCGCTACAGTCCACATGTCTACGCGACCTGTAAGTGGATCTTAATATCTAGTGCGCGCTCTCATAGCTGAGTCCGCCGCTGGCTATACTTTTAATTCTGTCGGCATCTATTATAATGGTAGAGCTCTCATGTCGATTTCAATAGGAGGTCGATTGTATACACGGGATGTCATGCCGCGGCGCGACGTTGGCTGCTCTAACTGTAGCTCAGCGTGGTATTCTTCGTATTGATTATAATATGTAGTAACCGTAAGCGTACCAATTTGCATATGCTTCGCCTCTTTCAAAAAATAAGCGATGAGGAATTATATGAATTTCTTCTTGGAGGGACCAATGGTTGCGATAGGTAGATGAAAGTAATATAGTCACCTAGATGATTTTTGTTCTATATTCTGATATTTTATTAAGAGGTTTGGGTATTATGTGGCGAATAAGCACTTTAGATTGAATATTATAGTGTTGTCTACGCCTTGCAATAAGATGAGCTCTTTTGCTGATAGTTGTAATTTAGATAGAAATTGTAACAAAACACAATAAATAAAAATATTATTTCCTGCTTTAATAATATTTGTGTGAATGAATCAGGGAAAGGTTGTATTATATTTCCTATTACGTTTTTCAGTATCCTGGCGTACTCATGCGTGAAATAGTAGTTGTAGGAAGGCCGCGAAATTGAATTTATGCATTTAATCTTTTTAAATCTAAAAAGAGTTGTTATCGAATTTCCTAGGAGAAGAGTTAACGAGAGATTACTTAGATTCTCCCTCTGGAAGTAATGATTAAAATAAATAAAAATTTTAAGGAGACATTTATCTGCAGAAGGCAAAACTAATAAATCTATATTCACAGATATATAAAAATTAATTGATAATATCCCCCTACCACTACTACCCCGGTCATATACTAACCTACCTATTCATAATATATATATAATTTTTATTTATATGTATAGTATGTATATTAACTTATTAAAATAAGGAAAAATAAATGCCTTAAATAAATAATAATATAATAGTATACATTTGGCAACAAGACAATTATCAGGTGAACTTCAATTATATAACAAAAAATGTATAAGAAAGTATGTTTCCTTTAATAATTAATTAAATATTATTTATATATACCGTGCCTGTTTGTTCCAACTCTTGTTGTATAACGTACGAATATACTAAATGTCTCAGTAATTGCGCACCCGACCATCGGAATCTCTAGAGTTTTTGTTGCTGCGCCGCCAAGGCTTCTGTTATGTAATGCCGACTTGGGTGAGTGAATTATGCAGATTTTTGGA
Source organism: Trachelipus rathkii (assembly GCA_015478945.1). Lineage (NCBI taxonomy): Eukaryota > Metazoa > Arthropoda > Malacostraca > Isopoda > Trachelipodidae > Trachelipus > Trachelipus rathkii. The sequence goes on from JABUQX010006777.1 coordinate 6,846, forward strand.
ACTTCGAACTGGTAGAAATTTTAAAGGCTAATCATCCGTATGTCCACATTACCACGTCAAACACTCCACATTAGCGAACTACTAATTAGACACAGACATGTTACTCTAGATCATTATGTAAATTGAGAGATGTAATATACGATACCAGTGAATAGCTCAAATACTGATATTATAACCAATATTTAAGCCTCAACTCGGTCTATAGGCTATCAAGCCCTAATAAATGCATATAAAAGTATTTTAACAATAACATACTATATATTTAAAAATAATCTTTACTATATTTAATAAAGTAAAATATAACTTTACTTATAAAGGAATTAATACACAATACCGCTTATTAATTCTCAGCGGATCATATTATTTTTCTTAAGATAATTTTTCTTTTATATTATTCATAACCTTATTATGCCAACGTGTAATTTATATTTATACATGCATTTCCTTATATTCGTTTATAAATTAAAACTAAAACTATACTGAAATTACTTTTATTCCTAATTTAAACTAAATAATTCAACCTTATCTTATTTATAGTATTAGTATCAACGTCATTTAGTTTGATTTTCAGAATCCTCGATAATATTTTAAACAATCTTATGTAATCATTACTGTATAATTGGTAACAGTAATGACATAATAAACTTACTAATGATAATAACAATATCAATATTGTCATTACTTTTTTAAATCATTTTGTACATTATATAGTATTTTACTAAAATGCTAATTATATAATGCCTTCGTTAACTCTTTGCATACCCAAAATGTTACGCACTAATTCTCTCAAAGTCCGAGTGTCGACTGAATGACCCTGAGTAATCAATACTCTAATGCTCAAGTACAGCCAAATTCTACTAATCCTTGGCTTACCGTGATGGTAACTCTATAATACTCTCAAATATAATCTTTTATTTTATGATGTATATTTTGAAAAGTATTATACATTAGTTTGAAATTATATATTCGAGGATATTGAGTAAGTGGCAGAAAATGGAGATTGGAGTCGGTCACCAGACGTCCTGTAATATCACATACAAGACCACATATTATTTTTAATCAACAAATATTTTAACATCTATGTAATTATTTATTGTTCATATTTTATTACTATTTCTTATTTATCTAAACTTGCCACAAATACCTTACCTGAATGCACAGACATTTATCGTAACTTAAAAGAACTATGTTCACACTGACTATCGTTTACATTATTATTGTTAGTAAAACTTTGTCAGTCAGTAACTCCATGAGCTCCATTTAATCTGTTTGTTTGTAAGGGCTGTGGCTTTACTAAAGAAGTATGGAAAATTGTTTTCAACCTTCTCTATAACTCCCTGGATTACTATACATAATATATATATATATATTCTACGTAAATTTCACATTGCCTAGTTCAGGTATACATCAAACGCATGCTTATCTTAGCTTCTGTACACAATGATACTCTCCCCTCGAATTGGTGTCCAACAGGATCATGGCCTGAATGTCAAACAAACATCTTTAGAACAGCTCCATCAATAGAAGCTTGTCACTTTGCCGATGGGAATTGCTCGATTTTGTAGGCAATGAAGTCCTACAAAGGGGTGCAGGGGCAAGAGTGTCAAGTAGTTCTGAAATTTTACCGTGGGCGCTCTACTTTCACAGAGGTCAAAGAGAAACCCTTATTATGTGGTCTAACAAATGAATTCAGATCAAGAACTGATATTTTAATAACATCATCCATAATACCAACATAAAGAGTGGGATTCTAAAGACTCATTCCTAGGTGAGATGAAATTCCTTGCCTCTCTTTATGGAGATGATTATGTGGCTAAATTACGAAAATTCATATAATATGATACATTATCTCCTATAAAATTATGCTTTGAAACACAAGCATTAAGATAAAAATGAAGTGAAAATAGACATTTGTCTTCTTAATCTGTCATGTATCATGACTAATTCAACACTCTTCAGATTTTAAATGTTGTAAAAAGAAAATTTTAGTCAGATAGAGATAAATCAGTATCAAAAATATATATAAATAAATAACCTAATATATTAGCAAATAACAATTTGAGACCTCGAAGACCTCTATAGTTTATGATATATATATATAATATATATATATATAGTTAGTTATATATAATATATTATTAATATATAATATATATATATATTTATATACTATATATATATTATATATATATATATATAATATATTATATTATATTATTAATATATATATATTTTAATATTAATATTATTAATCTAATATTAATATCATATATATATACTATATATATATATATAATATATCTTATTAATTATATTATATATTATAATATTATAACAATGTTAAATATTTAAAGATATTTAAAACTAAATATATATATTAAAAACTCATATAAAATTGTGTAAAATAATATATATATATATATATTATATCTATAATATATATATATATAATAATATATATATAGTTTAATTAGTATATTACCTAAGTATAGTACTATGGAGTACGTGACTTACTCAGTGATATAATATTAACTGGCATGGAGGGGTATAACTAATATATATAGGTTATTATTAACGCATTTTCTTATTAATTATAATATTTCCCAATCTTTATGTAGATGCTAGTCAATTTATATCATAATATATATATATAATATAATTAATATATATATATAATATTATATATATATATATATAATATACTATATATATTATGTATATAATAATATATAATACATTAATATATATATTAATATATATTAAATAATATATATAATACAATCATATATAGTATATATTAATATTTTTATATTATAATTTTGTGTAAGTGTATGCATAAATTAGAATATCTTTTTTTATTTTTAATATATCCGGATTATGCTATGCATTCAGACGCATTCGAACACATTCTGCAAATAAAAAGACTTGATAACTCTCTTAGATGAAAATATTAAATATATATATATCATTTCTTAAAATATAATTAATTATTATGATAGTATCAATCTGCAATATAATATATATATAATATATATATATCAGTATATTTATATTATAATTATTATTTTACTACAATTATTTATAGAAGTGATTAAAAATTTAATATAGGAATTTTATTTTTTTTAATACGATTTTCCTGGGTTATAATAAATTATTACTGATATAATAAGCACAAAGTCCTAAAATAACATTGATATTTAAATAGATAATAATAATAAATTAGTAAAAAACAAATATGATTTTAAAACTTGCCTAAATATATATAATATATATGCTTATATACTTAGAATATATATATACTCAGTATTAGTAGTCTCATCTCATTATCTACTTTATTACTCTATCATTCACTAAATTCACTCTTATATTACTATATCTAACTTCTCTCTCTCTCTTATCATATATATACTTCACTCCTATTCTCTTATATCTCTCTAGTTCATCTATCTCTTATCTACTATCATCAGTATATCTATAATTATTATATTTCACTAATTATTCCCAATTATTCATATAGTTCATATTACTATATCTAATCTATTCAGTATCTCTATTATACTACTAATCTATTTACTATATATATTACTCTTCTTTTTGACTTTTCTCCTCATAATCATCTTCTCTATATTATTACTTCTCTATATATAGTAATATCTAACTCGATCGAGAGAGCGAGTACGAGCTACGCATGAGAGAGAGCAGTATATTCCTTATTGGAGAGTTCATTAGAAAAATGATGACTCACTTATAACCTATAAATCCTACTTGCCCGCCTGCGCCCTATTATCGGCTACCTGCGCCTCATCGACATCACGGCGGGGTTTTGCGGCGCGTATTATACGCACACTGTATATATTAATATATTAAATAGTATATATATATATATAAATATATTAGTTATACTATTATATATATTATATATATATAATTAATAATCATATATATATACATAAATATATATATAATATAGTTTATATATATTTATATATATATAATATTATATATATATATATATTATATATCAATATATTAATCTATCTCATTCCGGGTTAAATATATATTATTTTTTAATTAGCGATAAATTTAATTTATGTACTAAACTAATGTATATTTAATATTTCTCTAGTATATAAGTAACTAATAAAAAATATAAAACACATAACTTAATATATTATATATCATATATCATCTACTAGTACTTATATACGCTATAGTATAAATATTAATATGTGAAAAATAATATACATTATTATCATTAACACCATTATTATTATGTTAAATACATTAAAACTTATTACTATGACTTATATATATATTCCTATACTATATAATAGTAATATACAAGTAAGATAAAGTAGTATAGTAACATATTTATGGGAATCGTTTAAAATGGAATTAAAGGGAATGATGTTGACGAAAAGTTAATTTTTATGAGAAAACAAGATAACACACCCAATCAATATCTGCTATATTTAAATATTGCATTGCAGTGTAGCTATTATATATTACAATATACATATTAGAAATGGGATATTTTTAAACATTGTTTTAAATAGTAAATATTTTAAATAATAGTAGCGCTTTATTTAATAAAAGTTCTTTTGTTTTTCACGTATTTAGGGATATTGCTTTTATTTTTCTGTATATATATTTGTCTTAGAATTGTATTGTTTTATAGTAACTAATGAATAATTCGCTTTTATAAATTATATCTTAGGACGACTGAAGCAAAAAGATTAAAAAAAAACTGTACTAGATGTATTTTTTATAGTAAAACTAATGTTGATAATATCATTTTATGACAATTATAAGTTCTTTTTATATTTGTAAGTGGTATTATTGTTTCTATCAATTGTAGTAACTAACAATAGTAATAAGGACAATGGTAGTAGTAGAAATATAGTAATATCCGTAGTAGTTGTATAGTAATTTAAAGTATGTTCGTGTTATAATAGCTTCATTAGTATTAGGACCAACATAATTATTTGCGACAATAGAAGTGATATCAATAGTAGTTCCCGTAATAGTAGTCTACTAGTAAGTTAGGTATATTCGTACTGTACTAATTTCATTAGTAGCAGTACCAGCACAAGTATTATCGACATTAGAAGCAGTATTAATAGTAATAGTCATAGTAGTAAGTTCAGGTAGTATTAGCTGTGGTATTAATAATAATAATAACTAGTAGTTTTTACATAGACGTAAGGTATATTGTATATTCGTGCTATATCAGTTTCATCATTTCAACCAGACTTGAAAAATAGATTTTCGTCATAATAAATTTATAAAAAGTGGCTTTTGTTGTACTCGCAAATCACACACACACTTTTACTTTCAAGAGAGAGACGATAAAAATACATGATTGTTTCTATTTTTCCACATTAGATGTATATTTCGTATAATATCTTTGTTGTGTATGCAGCTAGCTCGTATTCATTTGTTTTCTCTTTTCCTGTGTTGCTGCTTCTGCATTGAAATGATGGAAAGTTGATAAATAAGGTTGCTAGATTTATCATTTTTAAAATTGCTATATAAACGATTAATAGATAAGTTATGTTGTCAGGTTTTGTCATTTTTTAAAAATCACATTTTATTTTGTTAAATATTTTTTCAAAAATGAAATATATCGAAAAGTACGTCACTTACCAATAAGGATATCAGATTCAAACATATTTGGATCAGATCATATAAGGTACTTAACATAAATGATGAGTTAGCTACTATTAATAATATACTGATATGGCTGGATTGGCTTACGTATATATCTATCGCATGAGGGTATATCTATTATAGGTTTTAAGTAATATGCTATATAAATCGATTAATTAGATATGTCTTTTGTATTTTTTAACACATAATATATATATATTATATATAATATATATATTATATATATATAAATAACTTATATATATATATAAATTAATATATTTAAGTTTGAGTCTCGAGCCGTAACGTGGGAGACAAGAGGTGGAGGGGGCGTTTTCCATGCCACGTATGAGGGAGTAGCTGGAGGAACTACCCGCTGAACTACACAACTCATACCAGTATCGGGGGTTTCCTGGCGACCATACCCGGGAGAGGTTGAAATAGTCTATAAGCGCTGATCTGTTCCTGCGAGAAAGGTCCGAGAGACCCTCCATATAGTCCTTAACCTAATTCTATTTGAGTTGGAACCGCTTGGGTACTCCTTTAGTTTGAAAAACATAACAATAAAAAAAAATTAATACAATATAATATATACGTTTACATATTCTTCAAAAAATTATTATAAATATATTCGAACTTTTGAAGCATGTCCGTTTACCACTTAAATTCATGTTAAGATAATCAATTAATACTAGCATTATATTAAAAAAAAAAAAAAAAAAAAAAAAAAAATTATCGCGGTAGATTCAAAAAAACGGAAAAGAACCTATACCCAACCTCTTTGAAACTTGTTTAGGAAGAGATACAATGGGATATTCCTTTTTAAGGTCCCGAGAAAGAAACGCCAAAAATAGTAAGAACAAACAAATGCTTGAGTTGTGTGTTTTCGAAGACGAATATTATTTTTATGTGTAAGAATATGTCGAGTAGATAGATGAAGAACTGCTGTGTTATTAATGAGGCATTGAAACCTACCATGTTTACTTTCCCCCAATTAGAAATGAGAGAAAAATTAAAGGTCAGCTGACGCAAGGCCACTATCCTGTCATGCAATAATTGTTATTGAGTGGATTGACTCCTAATTTGGAAGGAGTAATGAAGGGTGGAGTCATCAGCGTAGGAGTGAATAGGAGACAAAGTGATTGAGAGATATTTAATAAAAAATATAAAAAGAGTTATGGTAGGTCAGAACCTTAAGGAAAACCACAACTGATAGATTCAAAAGATGAATAGCGGCCGTCAACAACAGCTGCTGTTATAGGAAATCAGAGAGAAGGAAGGCCACAGAAATGATAGATACTTCAAGGAGGAAGTTTAGAAATCAAAGTTTTGTGTCAGACTTTCTGTAGAAGGCTTTCGATTTGTCAAGCAAAAAATTATCTCATCTAGTATGTCTAGGACCAAGAATCAGAGAGAAGAGGAAAAAGATGACCAGTAGAACGCTTCTTTTGGAATTAATGCCTGCGATCCGAAATTAGAATAGATGAAGTAAGATGTTTCCAAATATTCCTGATTTGAAACGGAAATAACTAAGGTTAAAGAGATAGGATGGTACTTATAGGGTTGCAAGGCCCTCTACTTTTTCAGCACAGGTTGAATGATCGCACATTTAAAGCAAGAAAAATGGTCGGAGTTTGAAGACAGAGGCGAAAGAGTTTATCAACTCTCTGAGTAAGCTTAGAAGAACAAACTTTAAGAGCCGCGAGAGGAATAACGCAAGTTAAAACCTTTTACGAGTGGCTGCCTGGAAGGTGCAGCGAAGTTAAGTTCTTCTCACAGAGCGGTGATTTTTTGGACAAGTATTTCCATAAAAAAAATGTCCTTTTTGGTTGCCTTTTTGATACAAACTCTTGATAAAGAATAGTATTTTCTAGTTAATGTTAATAATCTATCAACAGCTCGTCATTTGACCTATTTTGCTTAGTCAAGAAGAAAATAAAGAAAGATGGAAAAAAAATTCCTTGTCAAACCCTTGGAAAAGTTTTTATAAAGATTTGTTCAAACCCCAAGAGATTTGTCTAACCATTATTAAGAATGTTTAAAAATGTCAAGTTGGACAAATTCTTAGTCCTCTTCGATAAGTAAACTTTTATATAGTTCATATATAGTATGTATATTTCATTTTAAAAGCTAGAACGACTTTCATAAAATGATGAAAACATTGTTCATATTTTGGAAGTTAACTGCTGAGAAATTTCATGTTTATTGTGGAAGCTTTCAGCTATTATAAATCCTTATAGTATTCCTGTAGTTATGAATACAATCTTATATAAACATAACTTTAGCATAATAATAACTCTTCTTGATAAGTAGTGAGGGACCACAAATTTTCTGAATTGCTTATTCTTTATCGCCTGATTAAAGATCCTAGACCAAAAAGTCTAAGATTCTCATCTATTAAATGCCTATTTAATATATTATAGTAACCGTAAACTAAAAGAATGGAAAGTCTCGACAAATTCTTGCTCTTTCATCTGAGTAACATGTTGAAGTTATATTTTCATCATGATAAATTTTATTATATTTAAAGTTATTTAAAATTAATAAAGTTATATTTAAAGTTATATTTACAACATGATGTACTGTTTGCAAAACTATAAGAGGATATATTAAACTAATCAATATTTAAAGTTTCAAGAAGATTTTCATCACTATCTTTATAGAAATTAAATATTTAATTAATAAAACGAATAAATTAAAAAATTAATAAAGAGATAAATAAAGAAATAAATAATTTAATAAAATAAATAACTAAATAAATAAACTAATAAAAAAATATATTAAATAAATAAATTAAAAAATAAATAATTAAAATTATTAATTAATTAGTTAAATCACCTAGAATGGTGAAT
>JABUQX010006778.1:0-5000 GCA_015478945.1 Trachelipus rathkii
AATGTTAATAAATATTATGAGGTAAGCAGAAAACATTATGATTTTAAGCAGTAAAACATTAATGAGTTTAAAGCAAGTAAAACATGAGTAAAGCGTAAAACATTGAGTTAAAAGCAGAAAGCAGTGAAACAAAAAGCATTACTTAATCCCCCCTGGTGTTAGGTCACACCTCTATTGAATTACTGATTTACTGCTTTAAGCGTATGTAATGTTAATAAATATATGAGTTAAAGCAGTAAAACATATGAGTTAAAGCAGTAAAACATGAGTTAAAGCAGTAAAAACAGTAAAACAAAAGCATACTAAACCCCTTGTTGCTATGTAGCATCTCTATTGATGATTTACTGATTACTGCTTTAAGGTATGTAATGTTAATAAATATATTAGTTAAAGCAGTAAAAACATATTGAGTTAAAGCAGAAAACATGAGTTAAAGCATTAAAGCAGTAAAACAAAAAGGCATACCAACCCTTGTTGCTATGTAACACCTTCTATTGATTTACTTGATTTACTGCTTCTTAAGGTATGTAATGTTAATAAATATATGAGTAAAGCAGTTAAAACATATGAGTTAAAGCAGTAAAACATGAGTTAAAGCAGTAAAGCAGTAAAACAAAAGCATACTAATCCCTTAGGTGTTAGGTAACACCTCTATTGATTTACTGATTTACTGCTTTAAGTTATGTAATTTAATGTTTTTAATAAAATTTCGTACAGTTGTAGTAAAATAAAATGTTTATATATCAGACACTCTGGTTTTTTTCTTCTTACATACAATTTTTAAAAATTTATAAATTAAAAAGTATTAAGTAAAATATAAAAGATGTCTGTGATGAGTTACAGTTTTAGGTTCGCGAAAATGTTTTTAATAAAAATGTTTAAGTATGAAATAAAAATGAATGACTCATAGTAAATATATTTTTCATTCGTGCGGGAATATTTGCGCCTGCTGGCGGCCACGCGGCGGCAGGTAGGCGGAAATATGGCGCTGCGGGCGCACGCGGCGGGCGGGTACGCGGGGATATGGCGCCTGCGGGCGCACGCGGCGGGCGGGGACGCGGCGGGACGCACCTGCGGGTGCGGGGTCGTGGGCCTTCGCGCGGTGGGATCATGCTGCGGCCTGGTGGGCAGCTTATGATCTAGAGGTAGACAAAAGATGCGTTATCAAAGATGAATCATCAATATAGGTGGTATCAAAGATGACTTCATCAAAGATGAGTCATCAAAGATGAGGCAACAAAATTGAGCTTCGAGTGTGTGAGTGTAAGTGTAAGTGTACCTGTGCGTGTGAGTGTAAGTGTATATGGGCTAGTGTAAGTGTCTATAGCGAGTGTAAGTGCTTATAAGTGTTATAAAAATACTAACTCATAGTAGGAAGCATTCTAGCAGATTGTAATATACACCAATCGATTCCTCATACCTTATTACCTAGGGGTAGACACCCATATTAGGGCTATTCTAGGCTCAGGGGAGGCTAGAAAAGGCTTGAAAAAAGTGGCACTCAGTTGGCACTATGTGGCACTCACTTGGCACTATGTGGCACTCACTTGGCACTCATTGGCACTCACTTGGCACTCATTGGCACTCACCTGGCACTCATCTAATACTCATAGAACACTAATAGAACATCACTAGATACTCCTTACGGTGATTGGGAACCATCAAAGCTGAACCAACAATATAGGTACCATCAAAGATGACACCATCAAAGTTGAGCCATAAAAGTTGAGCCATCAAAGTTGAGCCATCAAAGTTGAGCCATCAACAAAGGTGAGGCATCAAAGCTGGGGCATTAAAGTTGAGGCATCAAAGTTGGGGCATCAAAGTTTAGGCATCAAAGCTGAGGCATCAAAATTGTACCGTAGAATACAAAAGGGTTGACCGAAATTGGGTTCTCAAAATTGCACCCTGGAAGACCAAAGGTTAGTCGAAAAATTAGGTCGCCGGAAATTTAGGGGATGGCAAAAATTAGGTGTTGGGTCAAAATTGACCCATGGAAGACCAAAGGATTGGTCGTGTGTTTGTACGTGTGTATAAGTGTAAATGTAAGTGCAAGTATCTATGGGTGAGTGTAAGTGTCATAGTGAATGTATGTTTAGGGTAAGTGTGTGGTGTGGTGTGTGTGTTGTGAGTGTTGTGGTGTGTGTGTGTGGTGTTCAATTAGGATTAGATCCATACATGCGTTCAAGTTAGGAACGAAATATGTGACGGGTGGGCCACGAGTGGCCAAAAATTGGCGTGGGCCAAAATTGACCCATGGTATATGGCAAGGTCAAGGCCGAAATATCATGGTCAAACAAGGTTAAGACATCAAAAAAGGGCTAAGCCCCTAAAGGAAGGACAAAAAATTACCGTGGGCAAAAATTGACCCATGGAAGACCAAAGGGTTGGTCGAAAAAATTAGGGTGGGGTACGTACAACGGTTGCTGCGCAACCGTTTGGCGCAACCCTTCGAAAAAAATTAGGGTTGCCGAAAAAATTAGGGTTGCCAAAAAATTAGGGTTGCCAAAAAATTAGGGTTGCCAAAAAATTTGGGTTCTCAAAAAATTTGGGTTGCCCAAAAAGGTCAAGGCCCAAAAAGGTCAAGGCCAAAAAAGGTCAAGGCCAAAAAAGGTCGCGGTCAAAAAAAGGTCAGGTGGGTTTTTGGGTATATATATATATATATATATACACAAGCGGGTTCCAGTTTCACTGTCCTACTACTATCACCATTTACATAGATACACTCCAACAACCAAATAATAATAATAATAACAAAAATAATAATAATAATAATAACAATAATAACAATGATAATAATAATAATATAATAATAATAATAATGATAAAATAAAATGATTAATAATAATAATAATAATAATTAATAATAATAGTAATGTTAATATAATATAATTATAATGAATATTATTATTATTATTATTATTATTATTATTATTATTATTATTATTATTATTATTATTATTATTATTATTATTATTATTATTATTATTATTTATTATATTTATTATATATTATTATTATTTTTATATTATTGATTATTAGTATTATATAATTATAGATAATAATAATAAATATAATTAAATAATAATAATAATAATAATAATAATAATAATAATAATAATAATAATAATAATAATAATAATAATAATAATAATAATAATATTAATATTAATATTAATATTAATATTAATATTAATATTAATATTAATATAATATTAATATTAATATTAATATTAATATTAATATTAATATTAATATTAATATTATATTAATATTAATATTAATATTAATATTAATCACTCATCTTATATTATTATTAATATTAATAATAATAATAATAATAATAATAATAATAATAATTAATATAATAATAATAATAATAATAATAATAATTAATAATAATAATAATAATAATAATAATAATAATTAATAATAATAATAAAGTAATAATAGCAATAAGAATTCCGCACTTTTAATAATAATCTTAATCACATTAATGATAATAATTAATAATAATAATAATAATAAATAACAATAATGATAATAATAATAAAACAATAATATAAAAATAAAATATTGTTTAATAAAAAATAAAATAATGATAATATAATAATAATAATAATAATAATAATAATAATAATAATAATATAATAATAATAATAATAATAATAATAAATAATAATAATAATAATAATTATTATTTAATAATTCGAAAAAGGGTAATCCAATCAGATATTGATTATGTTTCCGATAATCGTAATTTATTTTATATCTTTGTTACCCATATATATAAATATATTTTGTTCGAAAATGTAAGAAAAACTTTTTCGGATACATTTAAATAAAATATTTTTAAAAAATGAAATATTTTTATAAAATTACGTATATATTAACTTAAATGTTTTTTAAACTAAAGATTAACATTAATATGTTTAGTAATTAATTAGAAACTAACTTTGCTGTATTCATAGTTTTAAGTATTTGCATATTTCAAATAGAGTTAATGAAGCTCAAACTATAATTTCCATCTTTAATTTGTCCAATCTGCAGAAGAATGAATCTTTATAAATTTCTTTACTTAACCATCATGACAGGATGCAAAAAAAAAAAAAAAAAAAAAATGGTGTTAAAACTTATAATATATAATTTGTTACGCAACATTAACGAAGTACACATAACATAAAACAACAACAACATAAAAAAACAACAACAATGCTTTTATTCATAGTAAGATAATTTTACACATCTTAAATAGAACGATTCTTTTTTTTTTTTAAGTTTTAACATCTATGCTTCATTGCCCTTATTGTGGAAGCGATGAATATTTTCAGATTTTCATAATAAATAATAATCTAAATAGTAATAAATTATTCATAATAATAATCGCAATTATAGTAAGAATAGTAGTCACAATGACAAAACTAAATTAAATAATATTAATACATTAGCAATAACAACAATAACAATAATAACAATAATATTAAAATAAGTAATAACATTATAGACAATTAATGACAATAATAGATTTGAAGAGACCAATATTAAGTTATATAAGTAGTGTTATATAAGTTATATAAGTTGTTATATAAATTAAGTTAAGTTAAGTTAAGTTAAGTTAGGTTAAGTTAAGTTAAGTTAAGTTAAGTTAAGTTAAGTTAAGTTAAGTTAAGTTAAGTTAAGTTAAGTTAAGTTAAGCTGTTATATAATTTAAGTTAGATAAGGTCGCATTTAACAGACAAATATAAATTAAAGATCAATCAGCTAAACTGCAGATTGAATAAATAAGAATGTGAATCGTAAAAGTCTGCTTTAAGTATAACAAATCCAGTCCAACTTATAAGTCCAAAATCAAATAAGCGATTTCTTGCATGGTATCAACAACACATATTCAAACAAAACTCACGCTGCCATATTTAAGTTGGATAACTAATTTTTTCTCTGATAGCAAAATATTATTTTGACTTTCAATGGCTGCTTCGTAATAATAATAAAAATAATAA
>JABUQX010006778.1:20000-35000 GCA_015478945.1 Trachelipus rathkii
GTGTAGGATTAAATTGGTGGGGAAATGGTTGGAGAAAAAAAAGAGATATGGAATGAAGAGGAGAGAATTAAGAGTGAACTGTTATGTGAACAGCGTTAAAAGGAAAAGAATGTGAGATCACTTGCAAATAAATCAGTTGACCTTGATCAAGATGAAACTGGACAAATCTGCCAGAGAAGCAAGTGAGTGTTCTAAAGTAGAAAGTAAGAATGTCAATAGTGAGTGGTGGAAGAAGAGGTGCTTTAAAAGTTAAAATGAGGCTTGAGTGTTGAAGAAGAGGTGCTTTAAAAGTTAAAATGAGGCTTGATTGAATTTTGGTGTGTGGAAATATGTAAGAAAGGTGTATGGAAATGTTTAAGAGTAAGGAGGAAACAAGAAAGACTAAAAGTTTCATACGTTGGAGGATAAAAGAGATAAATGAATAGTTTGGAAGGAGGTTGAATGGGGACTTACAAGGGAATAGGAAGATCTTCTGGAAGGAAGTACGAAAGGTTAGGAAAGAGAATAAGGAGAATCTTCGTAGAATATTGAATAGGTATGGTACTTTCGGGACTGATTAAATGGATGTGAGGAGATTGTGGAGGGAACACTTCGAAAATCTGTAAAACATTGGCACTATTGAAGAGGTGATAGATAGTGAATGTGTATGGGTTTGATAGTATAAGAAGAAATAGGTTTTTCGGGGATGAAGTAATTAGGATGTAGGAACTAATAGGTAGACTGAGGTAGTTGAAGAATGGTAAATCAGCAGGTGTAGATGGAATTAATGGTGAGATTATAAAGAATGAATGTGAGATTGTGGTTGACTGAATATGGAAGTTGTGTAACAAAGCGTTTGTGGGGGTATTGCTTCGAAGGATTGGAGAGCAATAATAGTACCCTTATATAAGGGTAAGGGAGATAAAGGGAGCTATAGGAGAATTAGTTTATTGAGTATTGTAGGGAAGATTTATGCTGATATTTTGGATGAAAGAATGCGTCGAGTGACTGAAGAACCGATTGTCGAAGAACAAAGTGCATTTAGAAGTAATAGAGGATGTGTAGATCAGATTTTCACTTTGAAACAAATGATTGAGAAAATGAGAGAAAAGAAGAATAAATTGTGTCAACAGCGAAGCGAGTGTAAAAATAAATGGAGTAGAAAGTGAATGATTTAATATTAATAGTGGAGTGAGGCAAGGATGTGTTATGTTTCCTTTGTTATTTAGTTTGCATATGGATGGGGTGATGAAAGAATTAGAAGTAGGGGTGGTAGGGGAGGGTGCTAGACTAATGGAGAATGGAAGAGAGTGGAGGGTGTCCTACTTATTGTACGCTGATGATTTGTTTTTATGTGGCGAATCTAAAGAAAATTTGACGTTATTGGGTAGAGAGTTTGGTATGGTGTGTAAAAGAAGAGGTTTAAAAGTAAATGTTGGTAAGAGTAAGTTGATATTAGTGAGTGAGGAGAATTCGCGATGTGAAATTATGTTGGATGGTGAGCAATTGGAACAAATTTAAATATTTAGACTATATGTTAGATGAGAAGGGAACGGATGATGAAGAGTATAGTAGAAAGTTGTGAATGGTAGGATGGTGGCTGGTTCAATTATATCTTTGGTTAACGCAAATGAACAAAGTCTTGAGTGCGGTAAGATTCTTCCTGAGAGTATGTTATTACCGGTGTTAATGTATAGTCCTGAAACTATAGTGTGGAATTCGAGGTATAGATCTAAGGTGAAATCTGTTCAGATGGATAATCTTAGTGGCGTGTTAGGTGTGAGGAGAATTGATAAAATGAAGAATGAACGTGTTAGGGAGTTGGGGGTGTGTGAAGAAAGGCTTAAATAAGAGAATAAATGAGAGTGTTTTAAGATGGTTTGATGATATGGAAAAGATGGATGATAGTCTGTTGGTTAAACGAATGTGTAGTGGTGAGTGTGATTTGAATCGACCGGCTGAGAGACCGAAGAAAAGGTGAAGGAGTGTCTGAAGGAAAGGAATGTGAGTTTGGCAGTGGGGAGAAGAAATGTGCATAATAGGAGTTAATGGCGTGGTTTTGTGGGGGGGGGGCATGACCAAGGGGATGAACCCTACATTGACGAGATATCACAGTTGGGGCTGGATGTCTCGGTGTTGTGAAGCTCTAGGGTGGAATTTTTGGCTGCGACGAGTTCGCACTTAAGGGTATGAGGGGATGATAAGGGGTGGGATGAGGGCTTTCTTTTCGATTTACGACATGGTCTTCTACTAACTTTTCTGTTTCTAGTATATGTTGCGCACCTAACCCATCTGGGGGGAAAAAGGAGGGAAAGAACAAATATATATATATATATATATATATTATATATATAATATATATATATTATATATATATATATTATATAATATAATATATATATATATATATTATATAATATTATATATTATATATATATATATAATATTATATATATATTATTATATTATTATATTATTATATATATATATATTATATTTCGACTGTACTCGAGTATGGACGCTGTGGAAAAAGGCAGAAGGCGAGACAACAAGAAAGAGAAGCGACAGCAGGAAGCATGCAGAAGGATGTAAAAGGGTTGGTGAAAAGGATTTACTATTGGAGTGAGATTTTAATATTTATCAGGAAGGAAATTACTAAAGAAGAACTTTGTGGATTGCATTTTAAGAAGAGAGTACTTTAGAGTTTAAAGGTT
Source organism: Trachelipus rathkii (assembly GCA_015478945.1). Taxonomy (NCBI): domain Eukaryota; kingdom Metazoa; phylum Arthropoda; class Malacostraca; order Isopoda; family Trachelipodidae; genus Trachelipus; species Trachelipus rathkii. Next base: position 22,694 of record JABUQX010006778.1, read on the forward strand.
TTCATATGCTTAGTAAAGAAGAATTTTTATATTAACATCTCGAATTTTTCAAAATTTTATTTTTAAAATTATTTTCATATAAAATCCTAAATGGAGGACCAACAATTATTTCGAACACTATTTCTTTTTTTTAATGAATTAATTTGAAATGAAGTAAAATTTAATAGAAGAGAAAGGAAAATTTGAAAACTTCAAAAATCATTACATAGAAGGCTCTTGAAAAGAACACAAAAACCATTAGGAAGAAAATTCACAAGTTTAATTTTGAAGGTGTTTACAGATAGCTGAACTTTAGCTGAACAACAGTATGTATTCGTAAAGATATGGCATTCTAAAGAATTTATCTAACTTAACAAAATTTTATTATTATTATTGTATTTTTCAAAAAAATATATTATTATTAATTTTACCTCAAAACTTTCTTCATATGCATTTTGTTCTCAAAATTTATATTCTTTAAGCAAATCTTATTTTCAAGTAATTTTATATATATCTATATATATAATTATAATTTATAATATATATTATATATATAATATTATATTATATATTTATATATATTAATATATATATATATATATATATATATATATATATATATTATATTATATTATATAATTATATTATATATATATATATAGGCATATGAATAATTTCGTCCCTGACCATCGATATTTTAGATTTATCCGATATATGTTATCGATCGACCCCTATTTGGGAATGAACTAGTGTTGTGACATGGGCTATATTCCTTTTGGGCATTATTTGACCTTTTCAAATTAAAATATCTATATATAAATACTAAACGTCATTAATTTTTAACATCTGAAGAGTGAGGTCCTCATAATTTTTTGTTCCTATTTTAAAAAATTTATTTCAACTTTGTGAAAATGATTATTAAGTTTTAGCATTCTTGTTTCATAATAGTTTAAAAGGTTTGTGAAAAGTGTTAGAAAAAATTAAAATTACGTAAATGATTTTATAGTTTGTTTCATAGTAGGTAAAAAGTTTGTGAAAAGTGTAAGAAAGAATTGAAATTACGAAAATAGGAGGAAAGCTTTATTTTTATGTTAATAGTAAACATTGGCTCCAAGTATACTGTTTTCGCAAAATATTATTACTGGATTTATCAAATTTTTTAGATTTACAGGTAACAACTCTGTCAGTTTTGATTTAACTTTAAATATGGATTTATACAACCTATTTGCTTTTTTCATCAAATATTGGCATTTTGACTTTTTTTTAATAAAATCTAGTGCCTTCTGATATTTTGAGTTGGCAACATTTAACAAAACATCGAATGGAGTTTGCTAGGTTGTGGAATGGTTTAACTTTTTCCGTAAGCTATATATATATATATATATATATATATAATATTATTATATTATTATATACTTTATAATATATATATATATCTATATATATAATATTATATATATACTATATTATATATATATTACTTTACGGCACAGGTGAGCGTCACGAGCCCTAAAATTTGGAGTCATCTCAAAACCTTTTTAAGGGGGGCTCGAGGCCTGATAGGGGACGGAGGGGGGGACGTTTCATACCCCGGAGGGGATGGTCGGAGGAACCCCCGCGACACCCAAAGACCAAAGAGCGGGGGTTCCGGAGACCATCCCCGGAAGGGGGAATTAGTCCCCCGTAGTCCAGCTAGAGGCGAGAGACTAACCCCGATCTCCTGACAAATCGGGGGACTACCCGTGGTATTCGTTTAGTGATATCATCCCAAAAATAATAAATACCCAAAAATGAGTACTTTTGGAACATTTATTCGCAACAATCTATTCGTACTCTACAATCTCAAACCATTTGGGACATTTGAATTCTACTATATATATATATTAGTTATATAATATAATTATATATATAATATATATAATATATATATATATATATATATATATATATTATATATATTTATTAGATGAATTCGATATTTTTAAAGGCAGATATATTATGTTAGATAGGAATTCGATATTTCTATTAATGGATATATCGATATTTATAGATATAATTCGAATATCAAGGTCAGAAACGAAATAATTCAGCCTTTAACCTATAATATTATATATATATATATAATATATATATAATAATATATATATATATATATATATATATTATATATAAATATATATATATATAATATATAATTCTATTTGAACAACACTGAAAACTTCTCGTAGTTTAAATATTATTGATTAAATTTAGTCCTTGATGTAATTGAACTTTATGAAGATGATATTGTTTAATAATTACATTACAAGTACACTTAACTATTTGTAAAAACAAGGTTATAAAAGGTCAAGCTTTCGTGGACTTTATCGTTCTCACTTCCTTAGGACTGAAGTTACAAAATTTTTACATTGAATGATTTTAGCTACTCCTGTCTGGCTACCAGGTCCGAATATGTATCTTTTCATTGATGGAATCCTCTCGAACGTTGATAAAATTTTCTTGAGCATGTTACTAAGGGACTTGGATTCTTTCAAATAGAAATTAGTGACCTCGTCTATTAGGAACTCACCCCTCCCTCAGTAAATTAAAATTATTGGTATTTTTTATTATAAAGGACTCTATTGACTTTCTATTTTCAGTATCTTGTTCGGATATAATGATATTTGCGGAATCAATATTAATTTTGCGGTTATTGTTTTTTTCGGTGTTGGACTAATGAGGAGGATAGATTATTATCATAGTTCAAATCTGTTTTATGTTGAGTTTTTCTGATTTTGAAATTATTAGTCTCTCCTATGTAAGTGCTGCTTCTTTCAAAAACTAAAAAATCCTACAAATTACATTTACAAATCATTACGAAAAGCTAAAAATAAATATTTCCACATTAAAACTAACAATATGAACTTTAACAATATTTTACCATTCCCAACTTTACAAAAATCAGTCACTCGTAACTATATACCCAACAATGTAAACAAAGTAAAATCTAACCATAGGTATTAAACATTGCCTTAAACCTACAATAAGGTAAAAATACAAATTCAGGTATTGTATAAAATACACTGTATGATTGCAACCGGCATTAATAGAGAGACTCTTAATAAATTTCTCCAAAAATCAGAAAAATTCAACATAAAAACGATTTGAATTTGGATAAACAGAATTCAGCACTAGTAAAACATCGGCAAAATTTAAACCACTCCATTAATATTCGCAAAATATCATTATATCCTCCGCACAACGATACTGAAATAGAAAGTCAATAGAGTCCTTTAATAATAAAAAATACCAATAATTTTTTAATTTACAGAGGGGTGAGTTCCTAATGACGAGGTGCGCTAATTTTTCTATTTGAAAGAATATCCAAGTCCTTAGTAACCATGGCTCAAGAAAATTTTATCACGTTCGGAGGAAGATTCCCCGTAATACTCAAGATCATAGTCGGAGACCCTGGGTAGCAGACAGAAGGAGTGTTAAAATCATTTAATGTAAAAATTTTTTGTAACTTCCAGTCCTGAGGAAGTGGAGACGAAAATTAAAGTTCACGAAAAGCTTGGACCTTGATCATAACTTTGTTTTTATTTAAGCAATGTTACTGTAATGTAAATAATTAATATAACATATCACCTAAAGTTCAATTAAAGGGCTAATTTATCATATATATATATATTTATATTATATAATATATATATATATATATATATATAAATATTTATATTATATATATAATTAATATATATATATATATTATATATATATTATATATTTATATATATATATATATATATATTATATATATTATTATATATATTATATATATATATAGTAGGCGAATGCAGTAACTTTTTCAATCTCACACCACTCTCTCTTCTCTCTCTTATCCCTCTTCTTTTTCTTCTCTCTCTTCTCTCTCTCTCTCTATATATATACTATATATAATATATATATATATATATATTATATAATAATATATATATATATATATTATATATATATATATATTTTTATATAATATATAATATATAATATATAATATAAGGTATATATTAAATACTTGAGATATTCCTGCTAAGCCGTTTTTTATGTATGTTTTTTTTTTGAAAATGGTTAAAATAATATTTACAAATATTTTTAAAAAATGATTATAATAACTGGTAATATCTTGCTTTTTCATTTGCATTTTTCTTAAGTATTTTAATGTAGTTTTTTTTAATTTATTTTATCTTTGTTTAAATTAAATATTTAATTTGTTATAAAATTAATTATTTAATAATTTTAGTATTTAAACATATTATTTACAAACCTAGTATTAATAAACAAAATTTTGGTTACCATTTCAAATTTCAAGACACGTCGTTTCCGTCCGCCGCTTATACGATTTAGTCAGAGATGGCCGCCATTATTAATGGGTTAAAAGCGTTATTTAATAATAGGGGTTATACTTTTATTTTTCGTTTTAATTTTGCATAATCTTTTATATTTATTATGTATAATTTCAACCACCAAATAAAGAAAATTTTTAATTCGTACATTATTGAAATTTGCAACTAGATAGTTTCTATTATTGTTACTCGTGCTGAGCACAAGTAAGCACGAGTGCAGGAGGTCGCCATCTATAATTATATATTATATATAATATATATATATATATATATTATATATTATATTATTTATATATATAATTATCTATATATATTAATATATATATATATATATTATATATATATATATTTATATAATATTTATATATTACATATATTTTTATATATATATATATATATATATATTTATATATATATTATATATATATATATATATATATTATATTATATATATATTATATATATATTGATATATATTATATATATATTAATATATATTTTATTATATTTATTAATTTATATATATATATATATATATTATATATATATATATATATATATATATATATATATATATAGTACTGAAATTCACTCGGCGTCAAAAGAGGTTCTTCATGTTTGGTCCCAGTCAACGTTTGTTCTTCCCACCTGACACAGCCGTGGTTGGAACCCCAACTTTGAATCTGCCATTTCTCAGGGACTTTACCAGACGGATATCATTTCAGCTATCCTTATTCCGCTCCTTTTACATGTTTTTGAGTTTGCGACATTTCTGAACGATTTTTATTTGCGATTTTTCTAAAATGGTGAAGGGTTAAGTCGTGGATTTAAAATGATGTATTATATTTATTTTTAGTCATTTTTTTATGTTAATTGCGTAATTTATTAGTATTTACTGGATTATTTATACATTATTTACTAATCAACCTTTTTGAAAATACATTCTTGGAAATCAAATGCACTCTTAAACTTTGATATAGTACAATATATATATATATATAATATATATATATTCATATATATATATATATATATATATATATTATATATATATATATATATATATATATATATATATTATATATATTTATATAATTATATATATATATATTATATGTATTATCTATATATTATATATATATATATTTATTATATATATATATATATAATATATATATTATATTATAATATATATATATATCTCTCTTAAATATAAATATATATATATATATATATATATATATATATATAAATATATATATCAATGTGTATATAAGGGTGTGTGTGTGTGTGTGCGCGCGCGCATGTGGTCCAAGGTGCTTTTATTCTTTTCTCAGTTAAAGATATTGATAAACCCGGCTATTAAGATATATTAAATACTCTATAAATTTGAATACATTAAATATAACAATAGTTGCAATTTTTCTGAAACTCCCGTTTTCCTTCCCTTATTTGGCGTCCGTCAGAGCCCGCCGGTGCCCGTCAGTGCCCGTCAGGCAATTATTCAGAACTAATTTGAAATTTATGATATTCGGCATGAATGCGATTATTAAAACTACTGAATTTTCACTTCGTTTTTTTTTAACAATAGAATGACTTAAAAGGTTTTTTTTCTGTTTTTTTTCATAGCCTTGATTGATTGCTTTGTAATGGAATTTAATATTATCAATTATAATTTAAAAAAAAAAAAAAAAAAAAAAACTATTGTGCTACTGTTCCCTTTGAGGTAATTTCTTAAACTGATAAAATAATTACTGTTAGATATGCTTTGATATCTTTATACTATATATATATATATATATATATATATATATATATATATATAGTATATAAAAATTATATATTTATGTGTGTATCTTTATATATATATATATATATATATATATATATATATATATATATATATCAACGAGAACAAGGAATACAAATTTAAGGAATCTCAAATTTTTACTAGTTAAGTTTTACCATTCAAGACTCAAAACTTAATCATCTAATTGTATAAAATATTAAATATAAATAAAAAGTATATAAAAATTATATATATATATATATATATATATATATATATATATATATATATATATATATATATATATATATATATATATATATATATATATATATATATATATATATTAAAATAAATAAAGTATATTAATAGAGTAAAAAGACCATTAAAAGAGAATGATCTCTGATTGGAGATTTCATTTAAATCTAGTTTGTTATGCCAAAAATAAAAAGATTTTAATGTTTGGAGATCAGACTCTTCTGCGTGATTCAAAATTCCAAAATTATTTTCTTGTATACGGTAATTGCTTCGGAGAGAATGAGTCTTTATTGATGGTGTAATTGATCCAAAGTCCTAGAGGAAATATCTTTATGTTCGGTAATCCTAGTAGGAAGACAACAAATCTTCTTTCCTATGTAGGTGGCCTCGCAGTCGAAGCACTGATATTTATATACGACTAACTAGCATGAAATTAATTATAGTTATTTCTTTAAAAGAGAAAATTTATACAAATTTGTCATTATTAGTAAGCATCATTTTGAGTTTAAATTGGGTTAATCTCTACTTAAAAAGTCATAGATTTTTCGCTTCAAATCATAACCCAGTTTTCCTATGAAACGCAATTTCATATACTTACAGGATCTGTTTTAGCTGCAATTAACTCAGTAGGGGTTTATCTTGAAATTTAGTAGAAAGTTGTTTTCTAAATATGTTATCAATAAAAATTCCGATAACCCGTTCTTCAAGACTAATGATTTAAGGAAATCCAACTCTTTCGAGAGGTTGAAATATGTTGTAGAAATTTATTTGCTAGTACAAAAAGGGGTGTTTATATATATATATATATATATATATATATATATATATATATATATATATATATATATATATATATATATATATATATATATATCCTTACAGTTGATATATATATATATATATATTATTATTATATATATATATGTATTATTATATTATACATATGTCGTAGCATGTGCATTATTATTAAAATTATTATTATATATAAATTTTTAATATTTATTTTTATTTTTATATTATATATTATTATATTATTATTATTATTATTATTATATTATTATTATTATATATATATATACATATATATATATATTATTATTATTTGGTGTACACAAAGTCTATATATATATATATATATATATATATACATATATTATTATTATTATTATTAAGATATATATATATATATATATATATATTATTATTATATATATATATATATATATATATATATATATATATTACATTGTATGTTATGTATAAATGAAACAAATACATACATATTAATACATATTATATATAAATACATATTAACTTATATATCATAAGTATATATATATATATATATATATATATATATATATATATATATATATATATATATATATATATCCGTACAGTTGATTTTGCCGGCCTAGGACTAACGTCGATTTTAAACACTTTTGGCCAAATTCCATTTTTGAAGCGAAGAAGGAAGAGGTCTTTATATGACACGTTTGAAGGCATTCATTACAGTGGTGGTGACAGGTGAGATGACACGTGACATGTTTATTTAATTATAAAAAAAAAACTCTTTTATTAATTTATTACTAATGTATTTATTTATTTATTTGCACGTGATAGGGAGATGATGTACGCCGTTATAGCAGACGCGTTGAATAAGATTGGTCAGAATGGAGAAGCGTGTCTTTTGCGAGTCATTTGTGAGAACCACGAAATGCCGCTTCAAAACCACGGGTTATTTGGAGAGATTTTTCATCTCTTTTTAACGTAAGTGATATTTTTACTTTGTTTGTTTCTTTTTTACTATATTATAGTTTTTATATTCTGAATCTTTTTGTAGTATTTATTTATTTTTCTTTTGCATTTTGTTTTCATCTCGTGACTCTCTCTAAAATTTATTTGTAATCCTTTATTATCTTTTATTTATTTCTATTTCTCTATTTTATTTGTGACGCTTATAATCAATATAAGCAAGCGAACCTTTTTAGCTGCCAATTAAAAGAGAGAGAGATAAAGAAAGAAAGAAAGAGAGAGAGAGAGAGAGAGAGAGAGAGAGAGAGAGAGAGAGAGAGAGAGAGAGAGAGAGAGAGAGAGAGAGAGAGAGGCTTTGAAAATACGAGCGTTATTAATTGCTAATTTAATTGAGAGAGAGAGATAGAGAGAGAGAGAGAGAGAGAGAGAGAGAGAGAGAGGAGAGAGAGAGAGAGAGAGAAAGGTTTTGAAAATACGATGAAGGTAGCCTCACCTTCACACAATTGGCGATGAATATTAATTAAATCTTAAATCTTGAATTAATCCTCCGTTTTCTCCCTTTAATTAAAGTAATCTGCAATACAAAGGTCGAATTAAGGTTTGTGATAATGAAGATTGAGAGTTTATTAATCTTTCTGTTAATTAGATACCCTCCTTCAAAGGTCAATGAAAAAGCACAAACAGTAAATACTTCGTAAAACCTTCCAGTGTCGTTTCTGTTTTTACTTTGCTACCGCCTCAAGCAACATCGAATTTTATCGAATTGATGAAGAAATATTTTGTCCTTTAAAATTTGAGGAAGAAAAACAGAAGGAAAAAATTTGTATATTCTGTTTAAATTTTTTTTTTTTTAACTTGACTATTAAACGATGCATTTTTTTGTATATTAATAGAATAAAAATAAATTATATCAGGATTTATCTTCACAAATGTCATTATAAATCCTTAATCCTGTAAATCCTGTTATGTTAATAGGAAAGAAAGGCAGAACTCGAGTTTCGACGCGGGACGCTTTCGTTCGTGTGCCCAAAAGCAGCTTTTGAGCTAAATATATACAACCTCGCAATCACGTATATAAATTTTTACGCACATGTAGGTACATGTATATGCATTTACACATACATACATACATATTTATGTATAAATACTTTGCCCAGTATACATGACTGAGAAAACCAGTTTAATCCAGTAATAAATTTTTGAAGGTATTAAAGGAATGTTCTTTTTCCACTAGTTTTAAAGCTTTCAAGCATTATCATTTGCCCGCATATTTTCACACACAAATCTCCACCCATATATATATATATATATATATATATATATATATATATATATATATATATATATATATATATATATATATATATAAGATGTATATATATATATATATATATATATATATATATATATATATATATATATATATATATATATATATATATATATATATATATATATATATATTGCAGTCAACTCTTGGGCAAGGCCATAGTTTAATAAACTATGGTAAAACATAAATTATGATTGTTAAATATTAAATCGTAATTGATAGCGTAAACTAATAAAGAATCAAAAATACTATATTGAACTCTATATCTTCCGTCTAGACTTTAGAGACAGTAAATTCCCAATGATGAAAGATGTATGTTCTCTAATAAAGTGTAGAATGAAACGCAATCTTTATAATAATCTGTGTATGCATTTTTTTTTTATTTATTTAGCCCCAGGGCACTATTTCGTTTTACCAAGTACTTTTTAGTTTTCAACTGGCAGGTGAATTTATACCTCTTACATTTATTTTATTTTAGTTGAATATAATAATTAAAATAAATTATATTTTAATAATTTAAAAAAATACACGTTTATATTTTATTTAAATAAGATTATAAAAAAGCAGTAACTAATTTAAATGAAAAATTTATCACTATGTGCATTTATTCCTCTTAAATTTAATTTATAAAAGTTGAATATAATTGATAAAATAAATTATATTTTAATAATTTATAAAAATTACACGTTTATATACTATTTAAGTAATATTATAAATATAATCAGTAACTAATTTAAATTAAAAACTTTATCACGATGTTCATTTCGTTTTTGTTAAATTTAATTATAATACCATGGTTAGTTCCAAACGTTTAGTTAAAATTTATTTGACATCACTTACCTTTGTAAGATTCTTAAATCAAAACAGTTTGATATTGTTGCAACTACTTTTTAAGTCATAAAAAATAAAGCGGACTTTTAATAATAAAATAAATAAAAAGAAATTAAATGAAATAAAGAAAAATGATAGAAGAATGGAAAATATGAAATAATGTCATCGAAAACAAATACATTAAATTAATATTATATATATATATTTTATTATTTATAAATATATATATATATATATATATATATATATATATATATATATATATATATATATATATATATATAGGTGATATATATATATATATATATATTTTTTTATTTTCAACATATGAAAGATAAATTTTAATATTGTATATATATATATATATATATATATATATATATTATATTATATATATATATATATATATATATATATATATATATATATATAGTAACAAATACATATAAATTAATATATATATATATATATATATATATATATATAAATGATTTTTCGTTATATGCTAGTTTTGAAAAAAAGCCCCTTCAAAAAATAAATAACTAAACAATTAATAAAGAAATAAATAAAATTACTTTACCTAACCAAACCAAAAATTAACAAAAATCATTTTAAATTAAAGTCAAACGGTACTAATCTAGTATAAGACTGTATTATATAACGGAAAGGACCAATATATATATGTTATATATATATATTTATAAGGAGTAGTGGTAAAGAAACAGCTTTCATATCTGTGTATGGGATATTTATATATATATATATATATATATATATATATATATATATATATATATATATATATATATATATATATATATATGACAAAGTTACATAACGGATACACGGAATGGGAGGTCGGATAAAAAATTGCTTTTCTCAATTATGATATTTATGATATGATATTTCTTTCTAGGAGTGAAAAATGAGGTTAGGTAAGAGGTTAGGTTAGGTTAGGTTTTCTAGGTTAGGTTACGTTACTTTACGTTAGGTTAGGTTAGGTTAAGGTTAGGTTAGGTTAGGTTAGGTGTCACCTCTACATTCCTTGTTGATTTGTCTACTTTCCTATATGTTTTACATTCTCTTCGACATTTTCTGCATTTCTTATTACTCAGAATTAATTTTTTTTTATTGCAAATAGGCTAGTAACTCTACATCACATTTGACACATTACAAATATATCTTCAACAGTTACGGATAATATGAGCGCCATGACCGCTCTCTAATCTCTTGAAAAGCACACTGAACGCATAACGCAACTTCTTTCACATATATTATTGAATTTCAATAAACGCGCCACAAACTAGTTCGCAAAAGAATCAACAAAAAAAATTTAATTACTTTCAATACTTCTTTGTTCACCCCAAAAATTTTATTTTATTTTAAACTTTCGTTTGATATACAGTACATTTACTAATTTACACTATTAACATGTATCCGTTAAGTAATTTTTACATATATATATATATATATATATATATATATATATATATATATATATATATATATATAATATATATAAATATATATATAAATATATATATGTTATATAAAGGTTATATATATATTAGCCGTTTAGCCCTCTCTAAAGGGAAGAGGTTGGTGCTGAAAGGCTGTAAAGAATTGGGCAGAAACTGCGGTGATTGTGGCATTTATTTCAGTTTGTGTCCAAAATCAATCTTTACCAATCCTTCTGCAGGGATAAAATACAGGTTCGTATTAACGTAAGTTCTCTTTAGTTTGACATTTTTCCTTATTTAATAATTATATATATATATATATATATATATATATATATATATATATATATATATATATATATATATATATATATATATATATATATATATATATATATATATATGTGATAAAAAAATATATATATATATATATATATATATATATATATATATATATATATATATATATATATATATATATATTTATAAATTATTATTATATATATATATATATATATATATA
>JABUQX010006778.1:37500-40000 GCA_015478945.1 Trachelipus rathkii
GCTTATGCTCAAAATGAAAACTATATTTTTTTAAATGAATGCAAGTTGAAAATATTTTTCTCTCAAATGAAAAATTTAGCATTTGAGGCAATAGAATTATTGGAAATATTTGTAATTAAATAAGTGATTAAGAAATAGCAACGCATGCAATATTCTTATTGCATTCGTGCTAGAAAAAAATGGTATGAGGCCATTTAGTTTTCTCGCTCTTTTTAAGTCGAGTGAGCCTCGGCATAATTCGGTGTCATAAACTAATTTAATATTTCATTTTTTTAATTGCAAAAAGATGGATTATAGTTAAATTACTGCAGAATGCTTATTAAATATATAAATATATATTTAAAAAATCCAATTTATGTTTATTATTATTTGTGGAAAAATTAAATTGCATGCATAGTCATTAATAAGTCGCTAGTTGCCACCAATATATATATATATATATATATATATATATATATATATATATATATATATATATATATATATATATATATATATATATATATATATATATATATATATGATAGATGTTGTACAAATGGTTTTACAACTTTTAGTGTGAAACAATAGTTGTTTTTTCCTATTTATAGCCATAGTTAAACAATGAAGACATTTTCATTACATTATACATTTTCATTTTAATTTTTCATGTTTTTATTATAATATTAAGTTTAGATTATATTCAAATTGTTCCTATATACAATATGTATTATTTAATTCCGACACTTTCATTTTGGTGTCGGATTTTGAGTCCGAGTTTTCAAGCATTTATTTCAGCATTTTTATAGTGAGGTTTTTTTTTTTTTAAATCAAAAAAGGTGTTGCAAGTGGATGCAGATAATATAAAGATAAATCACTAATAATGAAGATATGAGATTTTTTTTAGATGTATGTTTGAAAATGAATCACTAATAATGAAGAAATGAGACGTTTTAGATGTATGTTTGAAAAATGAATCCCTAATAATGAAGATATGAGATTTCTGAGATGTATGTTTGAAAAATGAAACACTAATAATGAAGATATGAGATTTTATTTTGATGTTTGAAAAATGAATCACTAATAATGAAGATGTTAGATTTTTAGATGTATGTTTCAAAAATGAATCACTAATAATGAAGATATGAGAAATTCTTTTGATGTGTGTTTGAAGAATAAATCACTAACAATGAAGATATGAGATTTGTTTAGATGCATGTTTGAAAAATGAATCACTGATAATGAAGATATTAGATTTTTGAGATGTATGTTAAATAGGTGAATCACTAATAATGAAGAAGTGAGATTTTTTAGATGTATGTTTGAAAAATGAATCACTGATAATGAAGATATGAGATTTTTTTACATGGATGTATGTTAAATAGGTGAATCACTAATAATGAAGAAATGAGATTTTTTAGATGTATGTTTGAAAAATGAATCACTAATAATGAAGAAATGAGACGTTTTAGATGTATGTTTGAAAAATGAATCCCTTATAATGAAGATATGAGATTTCTGAGATGTATGTTTGAAAAATGAAACACTAATAATGAAGATATGAGATTTTTTTTTAGATGTTTTGAAAAATGAATCACTAATAATGAAGATATTAGATTTTTAGATGTATGTTTGAAAAATGAATCACTAATAATGAAGATATGAGAATTTTTTTAGATGTGTGTTTGAAGAATAAATCACTAATAATGAAGATATGAGATTTGTTTAGATGAATGTTTGAAAAATGAATCACTGATAATGAAGATATTAGATTTTTGAGATGTATGTTAAATAAGTGAATCACTAATAATGAAGAAATGAGATTTTTTAGATGTATGTTTGAAAAATGAATCACTAATAATGAAGATATGAGATTTTTTACATGGATGTTTGAAAAATGAATCACTAATAATGAAGATATGAGATTTTTGAGATGAATGTTAAAGAGTTGAATCACTAATAATGAAGAAATGAGATTTTTTTAGATGTATGTTTGAAAAATGAATCTCTAATAATGAAGAAATGAGACGTTTTAGATGTATGTTTGAAAAATGAAAACCTAATAATGAAGATATGAGATTTCTGAGATGTATGTTTGAAAAATGAATCACTAATAATGAAGATATGAGATTTTTTTTACCTGGATGTTTGAATAATGAATCATTAATAATGAAGATATGAGATTTTTGAGATGAATGTTAAAAAAGTGAATCACTAATAATGAAGAAATGAGATTTTTTAGATGTATGTTTGAAAAGTGAATCACTAATAATGAATGCAATAGAGATGTCGAGATGATTGAAGTGAAAGGAGAGAGAAATTTTGAGAAAATGTTCATTTTATGAGGAGAGAACATTTTTATAATCGAAAAATCGGATAAAAATGGGAAATCCAAATAAGAGAATATCAAGACATGATTTCTTATTTTTTAGGACAAATTAAAAAAAAAATATATTTAGATGTTAAGAAATAATGTACTGAAGAGCAGAGAGGCAAATAAGGTTAAGGTTAGATAGTAGAT
>JABUQX010006778.1:52500-64631 GCA_015478945.1 Trachelipus rathkii
AAGGCCTGGATATAAAGAAAACAAAAGTAGATGTTACAACACTCCGTAATAATCTGACATAAATTTTCATAAGATAGACAGTAATAATTAGTGATGAAATTGAGGACAGTCAATACTCATAGTATTTCTTTGATGATCCATAGTATATATTAAATAAATCCGGGAATTTATGAGACATTATATCTTCAGAAATATCAAGAGCATTATTGGCTATCTTGTGAGTATGTAGTGCGATGTAGAGCATGAAATTAAAATCTCAATCTGTATAAGTATAAATAATATCTATATTAATATAATATCTTGTGACAATTTCCCAGGACATAAGGTCTGGTACTGACGCTACTGCATTTTCCCATGTAGCTCATTATCAGGTATATATAATGCGTATACACTTGTAAGGTTTAGAGGAAGTAGAAGAGTAACAGGTAGAAGATAATCTAGATATGGTACTTATCACATGTAGTATAGGATCGGGAGATCAGAGCTGTGTTAGCGTCTTATCTATTTGTCATAATAAGGTATTATGTATACCAAGCAGTAGAAGAATCGCTGGATAGCTCAGCGCTAAGGTTCCACTTGGTAAAGCACTGAGGTAAGTACTAATAATCATGCTCAGCTTACATGGTGTCTACTAGTACGTGATAGGCATTAGCAATATATGCGCTATTACTTCACTGGTAGGATAGTTCACTCAGGTATGGGGTTGAAATATGGTATAATGTAAGCGGTAAGTAGAAGGAGGGGACTACCAAATATTGAATACTCGAGTGGTTAGGGTCTCTCGGATACAAGTAAATGACAGCTGTGCCCAAACGCTGTATATGGGAACTCGATAGCTATTAAAGGACGATGCCTAGTATATATATAGTATATTATATATAATAGGTATATATATGGGTAACGATAACAGGATAAATCATGTTGGGGAGATGAATATTTTTACCTAGATGGTGTGTAATGGATATTGGATGATATCTTACGGTATTATATATATTAGAGTAGTTATATTATATATAATAGATTATTATAATAATATACTATATTATATAGGTATTATATATATATATAATAAGTATATATATAATAAATAAGTTATATTAATATATTATTAATATAGTAAGATTATATATATTAATATTATAATATTATTTATTAAGAGTAGAGTAGAAGTAGTAATGACACTATGTTGATAGAGTTAGTAATACGGATAATATTATAGAGAGATGAGAGATATGACTGAGATGAGAGGAGCACGATTTAGGTAAAGTATACTTGAGGTCTAGCAATCTATGAATATATATAAATTAATTATATTTAAATATGTTTATTATACTAAGTAATTAGTATAAATATAATAGTTTGAGAGGTCATATATTTTATAATTGAGTGGTTACTCCAGGAGGGAAATTCGAGATAAGTTGTTGAGTACGTATGTTATATTAATTATATAGTAAATTTGTGAGTTAAGTGTAGTGAGAATTACATAAATATTGGGGGTATGTAACACTATAGTTAAAATCACTTATACGATAACCGTAACCTTAATACTCATAAACCAACCTAACCTAATCACTTGATAATACCTTAAACCTATAATACTCTAATAACACCATTAACCAAACTTAACCTAAATTAATAGTAGACTACTACGTGATATTATAATATAATTACGGATACAACTCACATAACTTAAAAATATCATACATAGTTATATTATAAGACCTAACTTGCCAGTATCTCGTATATTATATATATCATTATATTATATTATAAATATATATATATGTAAATAATAATTAATTATAATGTATTATATTTATATTATATATATACTATACTATTAATATATTTTAATTATAGTACACAAAAGTACAATAGATTATATAAAATTTGAGATATAGCTTATTTTCATTATATATCATTGCCGTCAGCATCTTCGAATTAAGGTTCCAGGCATAGTGGAACTAAAAAACTATAGACATGGGTATCACGAATAATTACTTATGAATATGCATTTATAGCGACGATAGACATTGTTTACCGTCGAATTAAAAAAATTAAAATAAATATATCAGATCTTCGTATTACTACATATTGTTTGTTAACTTGAAGAATGGACGATAAATTAATTATTTTTAACATGGTAATTTTTTGATAAATCGAACGATGCTGGCTTACCCCGATCGAGACGGAATGTTGTGCACTTTGTTTGTTAGATTATATGTCTATCTTTTTTTCATACGTAATTGATCTATCCCTACGATAAGAACTAACAGCAAGTTAGAACGATAGAGTGAGTAGAGTCGGTGGTCTCTCCTTGAGACGCGCATCTCAACGCCTGGGGTCTGTGACCTCAGGTAGCGAGAGAATGATTTATTATCTATTATTGATTTATTTAATATATTATTAATTATGGAGTGATGCTAAAAATGTGAAGGGGAAATACTGATGTTGAATATTTGATGTAACTATGTGATCGATATGTAATGATGAACTTAAAGGTCGATGGAATCATCGATTCCTTATAACGTGTAAAATTGCATATGTTGAGATGTTAAATAAAGATGAGTGCTTATGTCGATATCCCATAGGTGAAGTCGTTAGAATATGTTAATCTGTATATGACTTAATTATAGGTATTATAGGGGAAATGGGTAAGTTATGTCGAAATACAGCTATCACTGTACGTTGACTCACAGCTAAAGGTATATTGTGGTGTCTATAATACTAGTATTTTAAATAAATAGTCAGGATCCCCCCTCCTAATGAGGCACTAACAGACTTCCAGTTGTCTCATGTTCGCTTGACTACAACCATTGGCGTTAACCAGTGAGGATAAAAGGATATAACATTAGCTAGAGGATTGGGTCTATAGCTTCCCAGAGATATTTTATAGATCGAATATTAAATGCTAAAATAAAATAATAAAAATAAATAAAAAATATATAAAAATAATAAATAAAATAGTAAATAATAATCTCATAAAGACTTACAAGTATGACTTAGTCAGAGTCGTAGTAAATGAAATAAGAACATTTTTGGTAATCCTCGTAAAATATGGTGAATAGGATAAACGTGTAAAATAAATAATAATTATAAAAAATATAAAATAAATAGTTAATAATTCAATTATAAATGTGAGATATATATAGTTATAGTATTAATGATAATATATAGGTATATGAGACTACGTGATTTATAGAAAACACGGAGCTTTTTATGAGCAGACATCAAGCCTTGTAATCGATAGATGAGAAGGCGTGTATCTATATATGTAAATTATTTGTTTATTTTCTTTTATATCATACTGAAATAATAGAAATCTCCCCATATAAGAGGATGGGATAAAGGACGAATCCGTGTATAATCCTCTGACTAGGACTTGTGGAGGAAGTGATCAGGTCCATTTCGAGCCGTGTCCTCGAGCACCTGACGGAGATGGAGTAGGACCAATCTGCACCCCCTCCGGTATAAGCGCTTACGCGGTCCCTTCTACTTTCATGACCCTTCATCTCTCCAGCTGTGGAGAGTGTTAGGCCTTAAGAGCGAGCGTGTTGGGCAACCGACCATTGTCTGCGGGAGGGTCAAGGTCCCTCACACCGCGCACAGCTCTCCCTCTTTACAGCCGGACATGATGAGACAAACAAGCCTAGACGCGCCCCCGCGTGCGCCGCTATGTGTGATCTTACCCCTGGATCACGCGCCTACTGAGCCCTCACTTATAAACTCAGTATTGTAATATCCTTTACAGTCGATATGAATTCGAAATTTCGTATAGGAAGTATCATAGTAATCTGAGTCGTGAACATAGAGAGCTCCCTACACCTCTGCACAAAAAATAGGAGAAATGCCGCAGTTTTATGTTATATCGTCTTAAAACTAACGAATGTGATTTCTTTGTGTATGCCCACTTCTCCCTCGAAGTCGCGAATATCTTCTTTCGCGACAGTCACTGTGCCTCCTAAAGTGTATTTTCCTCACTGTATATACAGTTTTTCCGGATAATAATATAATCATATAGTTATTTTTAGTAGTTTTCGTATCTTGTGTCTTATATTTTGTTATACGGATGTTTATGCATAGACGGTACCTTGTTGGGTAATACAAGTTTACTATTACCCGCTCGCATGGCCCGCAGAAGGGTGCGACCCCAGCACATCCGCAGTCCTCTAATATAATCTCGCCTGGTGTCTAGTACAGTTGGCTGTAGATTTAGGTGTAAGGTAGTATGTAGGATGTATTCTATGTAGTTGGACATCTTATTCATACTGTACCAACTACATTTGATGATATAGTGAATATACTTATGGTAGAATTGGCTACCAGGTGACCAGATGCTGGAAGTACCATCGCGGATGCTATGAGTAATTTAAATTAAACAGTTCATAATATAATTAAATATACACTACAATGTTGGTAGTCTATTATTTAGGGTTAGTATATCTGAGGACGTATTAACTCGTAATATAGATATAGTAGTAAATATTTATAAGTCGATGTAGGGTATGTCTAAGACCCCCATTATTGAGGGTTCTGAACTATGAGAAAGTATAAAATATGCCCTAAGAGTATGCAAAATACAAGAGATGTCGAAAGGAACCATTATTCATAAGATATGATAATAGAAAAGAATAAAAGAAAAGAATAAGAATTAGTGAAGAATGGAAAATAATGCTGACCTCTAGAGGTTATATTAAGGATGTGATTAACAGCTTGACACGTGTGTCAAGGTCTATCCGGTATGACTGAGTTGGGAAAGATCGACTTTATATAACTGTTCCATATAAGATAGTTTATAAGAGTCCTTCATATACGTATCTCCGAAGGAACTCCTCTCTTATGCGTGGCAGCTTAATGAAGATGGTAGCTGTCATCATGGCAATCCTGGTCTATATTGGGGCGCAGTCCATATGGACTCAGTAATAGCAATCTCGCGTGACGCATCACACTACAACAACCACGAGCGGCAGCGCACGTGACACCAGCGCACCCCAGCCAAGCACCACCATCTATATCACAACACACCAGCTCCGGATCATCCGAGCCAAGACGACTATCACCATCCAAACACCAAAGTATCAAACACAAGCATATCAAAAAGTATCTGAAAACTTGCGTAACAATAATAAAATAGGTATACTGTATAGCTGAAAACAGCTTCTGTAACCATACTCTTGTAATTTCACAAAAGTCTAAGGTTAGTGGATGAAGACTGTTCCGGCTTACATGAGATATAATAAGTCTATTGTGCTCTACTCCCCGACTCGAAGGCGTCCACTGTCCTGCGCTATCGCCTGTTTATATAAACACACGTTCTACAAGTTCTTAACTCTAAGGCCGCAGAATTTGAGGATCTTAGACGCCTAGAGCGGCTAATTTTACGGACCACCGTTAGTTTCGACCACTCTGCTGACATTATGACTGACTCTGAGAATGAAGCGCGATCTGAAGAACGCTTCGTCAGCCGAGCAACACATCGCCGTGGGACATTAATAACATCTACTATATCCCAATTTTTATTATATATTTTATTTAATATTATTCATACGCCACAATGGAGTGTCGATCTCGACGAGAAATACTGAAGCTGCATTGCCGTAGCGATACCAGAGTGAAAATAGCCCGATAGCGCACTGCTAACCGGTAATTCGTTATTATGGATTTACGCAACTAGGCCTCCTGCGAAGTTCACGGCCGCGATATCACCGGTGCGTACTATACGGGAGCATATACACAAGTATTTTGACTTGCTTGACGTTGCGGTATCACAGCCGAGAGCACATGCACCACCGAACTTACGGTAATCGTAGCTAGAATAAAATTTGTAGAAGGGTTGGTATAAGATGATGAAGTATTAACTACTATAAGTTAAATACGAATAGTATACGTTCTTGCGTGGTTCTCTTCCCGATAAGGGGTAGGTGAATCACCACTTCCCCATTAAATAAATTTATATAATATTAGATCGATATTAAAGCTGATAAATTTTGATGTAAGTAGGATCAGA
Source organism: Trachelipus rathkii (assembly GCA_015478945.1). Classification (NCBI taxonomy): domain Eukaryota; kingdom Metazoa; phylum Arthropoda; class Malacostraca; order Isopoda; family Trachelipodidae; genus Trachelipus; species Trachelipus rathkii. The sequence continues at coordinate 58,508 of JABUQX010006778.1, forward strand.
GTTGAGTCTAGAAATGACAATAGGATAATAGTGAATATCAAGGAGATTGGCTCGGACACTCGTGATGAGCTGGAGTCCACTGCGGTAGCCATTTATAGACATTTCCATAACCCCTCGTTATACGATATCAATACACTTTTGAATAGTATACTATTATATTAAGTGAGTTCAGTCGCTAGAAGTATCGTGAATATGTTAGGGTTTATATTATAAAGTGCTATCCCTCATTTTAAGTACAATCACTAGTGACTTGCGTATGTCGTTACGTAAGAAGTAGAGCCCGGCCTGAAGATATAATATTAAAGTGAGGGGTCCTAACTTGAAAAAAAATAAAGAAAAAATAAACAAATGAGTTTTAGGGAGATTTATGAAGGAAAAGAAGCAAATATAGCTATATATTATAAAAAGATGTTAAATGAGAAAGGTATGAGAAAGAAGTTCAGCTTTAAGAGAAAGTATGATTCAAGGAAAGTATAATAGCCATTTACAACAACAGTTACAAAGGATGAAAGAATGAAGATAGAGAGTTTTCAATGACTCATAGAGAGAGGAGTTGATCCAAGCTGCACCGCGTGCTGGGACATCAGGTGCGGTGTACCGATGTTATTAATATAATATATAGTGATATATTGATACAATGTTGGCGGTCATATTATATATGTTAATTGGGTCGTAGATTTCGAAAATAATTGGCTCAGAACCATCAAGAAATAACCTGTCAGAAGCTTACCGATGTTTGAATAAATGAAATAAAAAACGATATAGTTTCCATATCTTAAAGCAGTAAATCACAAATCATAAACCACCATTCAAGCCCATCTACAGCCACCCTCCTGACCATCTGATGATCTATTAATATGATCTGATTGATTAGGTCACGATTATTGAGTATCATTTGATAAACATAAACATAAAATCAAGTTCTTTATACAAACTTCAATCAATATATGCTACCGTAACAAAGTTTTTCACAGTAATAAAAGCCTACTTAGCAATCATCTGAACTAGGATATATAACCCACCAACGAGAAACCATGTAGACCCATTCTTAGACAGAATAATATGGTAACATTAAACAAGGACCACACGTTAACACCAGTAAAAGTAAACTACTATAAATCAATCCAAAAACGAACTTTATCACAACTGTTGTCAAGGTGTCATCTAACATAACAATGATTAATATTTACGTGTATAAACATGGTGATAGGTAACAAAAATTTACCGATACCGTGTGTGATATAATCATATCAGGGACCGATGAGTATCTCTACGTAACAAGAGGATTTCACAGTAATAAAGCTAAGCTAGCATCGATACGTAACATAAGATATATGGACAAAAAGGCAAACCAGATCTACATTCTTAAGCAAGAAATAAACTGCTAACCTTAGAAAAGATCACACTGTAACACTAGGCATAATGCCTATGGTTAAAGACAAACAAAGAAAGTTTTTGATCTCGTTAAAGGCTAAACTATGTAACTAGCATACTAGACCACACAACGGTAACACGAATAAACAGCAAGCCCCAACATCTAAACAACAAAGCGTACATTAAGAGGCATAAACATGTTTTTCAAGTGTATAACGAGTGATTAATTTCCAATTAAAAGAATCAGGTTAAAGTAGAATAAATACATCAATAGTTACATATAAGTTTTTAAATATATAAACCATCTAATTCAGGTGGACATAGATTACTGTAGTTAAGATTTGAGCAAGGCTTTCTATACTGTTTCTCCAGAGATCTGTAATACCATCCGAAAGGATGTAAGCATAAATACAGACTTGACTGCACTAAACCATATATTTCTGCTCATATTCGAGTTCGAGCAGCCGTGTCACTCGCCCCGCCAGCGAGAAGCGTTAAACGTACCTGGCTGGATAGTGTATTTAAGAGCTATTCGGTTAGTACTCGTTATACGGGAATCCACAGTTTCGTGAAATATCTTAGTATTACACCATGAGCTAATGAATTATAGTCCTCGAGATGCAACGAACTTTAGGAGATCTGAAGTCGTTTTCATGTTAAAACAAAGCTTGTATATTTGCAGATGTCTGGAACAGTGAACCGTATACACGTACGCATGATATTGTGACTAGCCATCATTTAGGTTCCAATAGTTTTGCGTACATTTCAATACTTAACATTATCAGATTGCAGGAAAGCAACATCTATTCTATTATATAGCCGCTCAAGCTTCACGCGTACGATTTCATGCGAAGAGACTCGATGTCACAGATGACACTTAATACTCAGGACCTTTATCAAGCTTCCGAGGCTTGTCGATAATATTTGAGTGTATGTCTGTCAACTGATATGATAAAGGATAATTACTTGCCCCTCCAATTGGAACACATTGTAATTTATTGCTCTCACATTCTGTTTTACGAAAAAGATGTAAAGACACAATCGTTGGGATTACATTAAGATCTCGTATAAGAGGACGTCTGTAGAAGCAGGAAACGATGAGGTCATCATATTCAAACACAGCGAAAAATGATCTTTACTGGCGAAATTTTCGAGTATAAAACAAACCCCTTTATAGGTAATGAGATTCTTTCTTTTCAACCCATCAGAAGAAAGTAAAACAAAGGGAATACGACGTACGAATTTTGAACCATATCCAGTTTCAAAAAGGGTATATTATTCTCAGAGGTTGCTTCGAGCTGTTGGTTGTTGATTGATTGCTGTGGCTGTTGTTGTTGTTTATTGTTGTTGTTGTTGTTGATAGAGTAAGGTTCCTGTGTAATATTTCAACTTCTCACATTATTACAACATTGATTAATTATCATACTGATCAAAACGAATATACTCTGAGCGTAATAAAGGTTTCCTACATCAAATAAAGCTAACATGATTATGTAACTATGAATCAAAGAAAATAATGTACAACGACAAAACCTGGACACATACCTTAATGCCCGAATAAACTGTTATCATTAACAAAGTACCATAACTTGCAATAGTAAGATAACGTAACATTTACAATTGTACAAAACGTAATCCTATTCACACTTTTTCACGGCATGTCATCTAATTCATAATCATTATGCTATATTTTGGATTTTTTTAAGCCTTATTCTCTTTTATACTACATCCTCTTTCAGAAAATTTCAACATGAAAATGATATGAATTTTATTGCTTTATACCATTTTGTATCATAGGATCAATATCTTATTATTATTTTTTTAAAACAAACTGGTAGGTTTGGCAAACGCTGCATCATACATGGGTGATTTGGCAGCACATGTATAGATTTGGAAGCTGAGTTATATATAAATCTAGTGAGCTACTACGATGGGGATATTCTTAATCATGAAGTGTCTCTCTACGGATCAACATTTTAAGACACAATCCAGCTAGATCCGTTGTACCATTAACGAGTTATTTTTTTCAATTCAATACTTATTCATCTAAAGTAAGATTTTTTTTATTATTATTATTAATATATATTCTCATTTTTAATAAAAATTTATCTCAGGCTAAGTCTTCAGAAGAAATCCCTCGATTAATAAGAGAAAAGACCACTATAAGCAGACATAACGCATATCTTCTGTTAAGAGAATTATCTTAATAAAGTCAATGGAAAGGCCAATACCTATGAAGTAAAGGTTAATGTTCATCAATTTAACCTTAACTCATGAGGTATATGCCTTTCCGGTATTGAGGCATCATCGCAAATGGTTTGTTAATGAAGTTCATTTGTTATGCTATATTACATAGCCTTATAGACTATGATAGGATCGTGATGAGATTGGAATCAATTTAACACTTTTTGACGATGATCAGTCACCTTGACCGGAAATACTATGTAAACATCAGTTACAGGGATATATTAGACAATATGGGGCGAAAGAGATGACGAGACGCTTTTACAGTCATTACCTTTTTCCTTTAGCTATCATGAACACGGTACATATTGGCTAAAGGAAAAAGGCAATTATGACTGTTAAGGCGTATGCTTATTTCTGGAGCTTCCAAAAATCTTAGTTTCAATAACATCGTACATTAAGATAAAAGTTCATCAGAGAAGAATGCGTGGCTGTGAAGCTTCAAAGCTGTTGTTCTGTTTTGGAAAATAACTCGTGATTGCATAACAGCAACTATAGTATATATAATTGTACAAAGGCAAACCTAATCATACCTCGCGTATGAATAATCAGCTACATCCTGAAAAATTCCCTACGTGTTATCAAAGGTTAAAGTAGCTAAATAGGTACATAACAAATACTCGATATGCTCCTCACTTTATCTCGCATATCAGCAACAGGTAAGGTCGTATCATTATACAAAATCCCCTTAACAAAGTGACCAATCTATCAAAGTACCAACATCTTTTGAACTAATGAACTGACACTATCTCATCAAGGATGTCACTTCGTTATCGAGATATACATCATGTTGACCTATAGAATAATGTCAGTTAGGACATTTAGCAAAACTTCTAGGGCAATAACCTTAACATTACTCAGACAAAAAACTTTAACCTAGAACATAAATCATGTGGTTATTTCACACAATCATATGTAATATTTTTAAACCTTCGTTCCATTGTTAATAAAAACTTTAATCACAAAATTTTAATGTCAACACATTCACCTCCCGAGAGAATAATCGCATATGGGATGCGTCCTTGAAAGGTTCGATATCCTGAGAGGGGGGATCACCCGAAGGTGTGTAAGGCGGGTTTTTACCCTCCGAGTAGGAGGGGTAAGGATCTTAGCCTTCGGTGCTGAGACCTAAAACCCGCTTACACCCCTTCGGTAGATCCCCCTCTCAGGATTCACACCCTTTCAAGGGGACATCCACATTGGGTTTCTCTCGGGAGTTGATGTGTTGCTTTAGATATTCTTGGTTAATGAAAGCTGTTTATTCGTAATTTAGGTACGTTATGTTAAATATTACTAGATTGTTGTGAAATTAATCACTGATTTGTATGGGCTTAGGTTAAGTTTTTGCGTAGTAATGTTAGGTTTGCCCTTTAGAATTTTGCTAATGTCTACGATTATTCTAATAGGTCAAATGATGTTATACTCAGAAACGGAAGTGACACCGTTGAATGAAGATGGTGTCAATTCATAGATCAAGATGTGGTTATCTTTGATAGATTGGCACTTTGTTTAATGGATTTTGTTAGATGATACGACTTTACCTGTTGCTGATAATGCGAGAAAAGTGGAGCATATCGATTATATTTAATGACCTATAGCTACTTTAACCTGTGATAAGATAGGGAGATGTTCAGAGATGGTTAAAAGACTGGAATAATTTATTTTTTTTTTTCCCTATTTAAACGGCCCGGGGTTTTAAAAATTGTTTATTTAAGGGGTTTTTTGGCCCCTAATGTACATTTAATATTCTTAGTTGCTGATATGTATATTCATCAGATAGTATTTTCCTAAAACAGTACAACAGCTTTGAAAGCACAGCCTACTGCATCTTTCTCTAGATGAACCTTTACATAATATGATTAACGATGTTGAAACTAATTATTTTGTGGAGCCGAATGCTATCGCCTTTACGAGTCATTTGCCTTTTTCATTTCACCAATTCATGATACCGGTTTTCATGATAGCTAAAGGAAAAGTAACGATAACGGCAAAGGTGTATTCTTTCACCCCAATATTGTCCAGTAAATCCCTGTAACTGATGTTTAAATCGTATATCCTGTTCAAGGTGACTGATCAGTCGGTCAAAAAGTGAAATGATTCAATCCTCATACGAAATCGCTGAATCATAGTCTAAGGCTTGTAATATAGCATCAATGACTTCATTAACAACCATTTCGGATGATGCTCAACGGAAAGGCCATATCCTATGAAGTAAAGGCGTTATTGATGAAAAACATAACCTTTACTTCATAGGTATATGCCTTTCCATTGACTTTTTTAAGTTTCTCTATTTACAGACGATATGGCGATTATGTCTTGCTTATAGTGGTCTTCTCTTACTGATATCGGTAGATTCATTCATATGAAGACTAGTCCTGGAATAAATTTTTTTAAATGATAATTTTTTAAATAAATTAATTAATAAAAAAAAAATCTCACTTATATTCAATATATGATGTCTCGAGTTAAAATTTACGAGTAATATAATTAGATATTATTAATATAA
>JABUQX010006779.1:5000-7500 GCA_015478945.1 Trachelipus rathkii
CATACGTTCGTGCGCATATCATCTGACTCCTCTTCCTTCTGCACCAGCCCCGCAGGAAGACACATGCAAAGCGGTGATAAAATGTAACTATATCCAGTCACCGTCTAGACTGGAATCGAACGCCAACCACTGAGACAACCTTAACGTACTCAACTTCAACGCACTTAGACCATTAGGCCGTGTCAAGGCCCGATATAATGTAAAGAAATATTCCTTCTATAGTATATGACAAACATATCAGTTTAGTTTCCACACATAGTGAGCTATTTCCAAACTTCATACTTATTCCAAACTTAAATTTTAGAAACTATGCATCAATAATCTGCATTTTTAGTAAAATGCACTCCACACACACACACACACACACACACACACACACACACACACACACACACACACACACACACACACACACACACATATATATATATATATATATATATATATATATATATATATATATATATATATATATATATATATATATATATATATATATATATATATATATATATATATATAGAGATTTTTGAGAGAAAGAAGAAAAATGCCAAATATTATATTATATATTAACAAGAAAAAATAATATATATATATATATATATATATATATATATATATATATATATATATATATATATATATATATATATATATATATATATATATATATATATATAATCCATAAGTATATATATATATATATATATATAATGAGAGAAGATCAAAGATAAAGAAGCATCATAGAAACTTAAGGCTAAAGCAAGGACCAAGAAGAAAGAAGCATCATAGAAACGAAACAAAGAGAAGGAAGTTCGAGAGAGAGAGAAGACAAAGAGGAGAAACCTAAGACCAAAGAGAAAGAGAGAAGACCACAAAAAAGATGATCGACTGATGAAGATTCAGAAAGAAGCTTCAAGCAGTCACTTATTAATCATCTTATAAATTAACAATACAAACGACAAAAACAGCAGCGGCACTGTAACATTTCTACAGGATAGCCTTCGGAATGCTAAGCTGACTATAACAGAAACAACAATAATGAATTTTAAAAATATAAATTCACTGACGAAAATTTACTTTCCATTTCAAATCTGCCTTTAAATTAAAAATATTATTATTATTATTATTATTATTATTATTATTATTATTATTATTATTATTATTACCAGCATGTAAATGAAATATATATATGTTCTTCTTAATATAGAGGATGTGAAAAAGTTTTTACTCTAAAATTTATTGCTACATTAGTAAAATATACATGGGGTGTATGTACATATTTGAATAAATATTCTTCACCTCCATCCACAAACATCTTGATGCTCCTCTGATTGAAATGTAACAAAGTCTCCAGAAAGATCCTTTCTTATAGTTGTTATTATATAATTGACCAGCCTCTTTCTTGCACGCTCACCAAGATCTTGATCGGCCAGAGCACTTATCTTAGATGAAATTTTTAGATGGACTGGGAGGGAGATCTTCATTTTAAATCGTTCTACATTAACTATAAATGTTTTATTCACATTACTTGTTTCCGTAATTTTCTCTATATGGCCATCCAGGATTGGGATCATATTACTATACTTTAATGTTATATCGAAGTATATAGTTTCATGTCCTTCCTTCACTGCAGATGAGGCACGCATTTGGTGTCCGTGGACATTATCTGATGCCCAAACAATACGCGTTTTGGAAGGATCACGGGGTGGTTAAGGATGTCTAGTTGAAAAATCGGATGTGTAATTAACACACGTGTACCATGATTTTAAAATAAACCAGATCCTTTGAATATATGTTATAACGCCCATAGCTACACCTTTTTAAATGTATTACAAGCACAAACCCTGTTAACGCTACGCCGTTCAGATCGCTACTGAATATCATATTCGCTACATTGTACCCATGCACCTTTAAACTCGTGATGTCAAGACATGAATTTTCCTGAAACTTTAGCTGTTCAGTTTTATATACCACGTGAAATTTCATGAACCTTTATCTTTTGTAGGTTTATATACATTTAACTCTTGATATATATATATATATATATATATATATATATATATATATATATATATATATATATATATATATATATATATATATATATATATATATATATATATATATATATATATAAGATTTAAGAGTTCGTAAAACAAACGTTGCACTTAAAACTTGAAAAAGCATTTTATGTTAGTATTATTTTTTTATTTTTAAGTTGGAAAACATTTCACACATGTAGAAAAACAAATTGTTTTTATTATTATTTTTTTTATTATTACTTTTGAACAGTTCGTAAAACAAACTTTGCACTTAAAACTTGAAAAAACAATTTTCATTATTATTATTTTATTTTTTAAGTTTGAGAGCATTTTGCATATGTAGAAAACATTGTTTTTATTATTTTTTTTATTATTATTTTTATTATTTTACTTTACAACAGTTCGTAAAACAAACATTGCATTTAAAACTTGAAAAAACAATTTACGTTATTATT
>JABUQX010006779.1:10000-17500 GCA_015478945.1 Trachelipus rathkii
CAAAAGATTCACGATCTACTCGCACCATTTAAATATCTGTATTTTTCATTACACAGAACATTTTTCATCAAAGCAAGCATATGATGGCGGTTTCTTTAAGTACACAGTACCTAATTCTGTTTGGGCAGAGAAGAGATATGGGTTAGATCAATGTATTAGGTAGTCATATGTTCCCTCCGACAAGAAAAGTTCCTGAAAGTATATAAAGAAGTTACATCAATTCCATATGGTTATATAATGTGTGAACTTCATCCTAGTAACACACATAGTTCTTCTCTGAACCAACATTCTGCCGCAGGAGATGGAAACTGTGTGCATTTCTGAATAATGTGTACTTTAGTTGTAAAGTATTTATCATAAAAAAATTTAAAAAAGTGAAATAATCTGAAAAGCGCAAACTAATCTGCTTGAATCTTATAAAGGGCAATGTTCCTTTAAACAGACCTCAGAAGGTAAAGCTACTTCGGCATAGAAACATCATTAAAAAATTCCTGTGACATAAAACACCTGAAAAATAAAAAGAAGCTGCTACAGAAGGGAGGTGGTGTATTCCTACTAGTGATGGGACGATTCCAAATTTCCAGCCGATGTCGATTCCGATACTGATACCAGTCAAAAGTGCCGATTCCGATTCCAATTCTTTATATATATATATATATATATATATATATATATATATATATATATATATATATATATATATATATATATATATATATATATATATATATATATATATATATGCCTAATTTTGCTAAATCAACTAATTTTAGATATTTAAAACCTTATAAATTAATGTTATAGAATTCTCTTATATTTTATCTTTGCTAAAGAAATAATTTGTTAATTACCTTTTATTTATTTAACCACTGGAAAATAATAGCAATATTTAAAAATCTTACAATAAGTGAAAAATTTTGTCATTTTTTGTTTAAAAAAAATATTCCTTTAATTTACAAAGTTAGACCTTGAAGCTGAAAATTACTTATTATTTGTAGTCAAAGCATGACTCTTAATTTGTAGTGCAAAAACATTAACATTTCTCCCGTTTCTGAGTGCATCCAATATTTTTAGGAGAATAAATTGATCCTCCAATTCTGAAGAGTTTTTCACTTTCCACGGAAAGGGGAGGCAAGCTTAAATATTTTCTAGCAAGAACACCCAAATGCTGAAAGGTGCCTTTATTCGATGACCACCATTGTGAAAGGACTTTCTGAATTTTTAATAAACTTTATATATTTTTTTATAATTGGCTCATTTCTATTTTTGTAACATCTTCAATTTTTTCAATATATGTGCAGGGCCCTCTTAACCGTTAGGCAAACTAGGTAAATGCCTATTGCGGCAAAATATGAGGGCGGCCCTAGGTGGCTAGAATGCGGCAGACAACGACAGAAAAAAAGAAAAAAAAATATATATATATATATATATATATATATATATATATACTATATATATATGTATATATATATATATATATATATGCTCTTTATTAAACTGCTATCTTTATATATACTTATATATATATAATTTACATTTGCTTTAGGTGAATTTTTTTTTTACTAGGGCGGAATGAATGGTTAAGAGGGGCCCTGTATATGTGTCTTTCTCCTTAGGAATGAGTTTCTTTGCTGTTTTTAAAGTTTTTCTCTTTAAATTCCGAAAAACAGCTTCAAAACTGAAGTTAAAGCTATTATCTTCAGTATCACTTTTTCACCCTATTCTGTTGAAATGAGAAGAATCTAAAGATTGGTTTAAAGTAGTGGAAACTGTTTTCCTTTCCTTTATACAACATATATCTTCGCACATCCATTGCTTAAGAATATCTTCCACTTTTTTATTGTTATATTCATCCTCAAGGAATGTAGTTGTAAAGCGTGGATCAAGATAAATAGCAAGCACAAGATTCTTATCAGTAAAGTAAATGCTAAATCTATTTTTACTGAATTTTTCCATGCTGATACTTTAGTCCTTTTTCCCTCAAATAGTCCTTTTTCTGACTTGTGCCGATGCCATTGATTCCCTTGTGGCTCAATAAATTTGTACAATCAACAAATTTTTAAAGTATTAGCAAATTTTCAAGAACTTTCCGTTGTTTCTAAGCATGCAGGTTTTGAATGATCACTGCAATATGAAATGAGCCGTCTTTTGCTCAAAAATTTTTGAAAGCATATGATACTGGCTATTACATCTGGTTTGTACATCCTGAATAAATCTGTGCTGTGGTAAATTAAATCTAGTTTTATATTTTTCATACTTGCCAATAGCTTGAGGCGAGTGATTAAATACTATGATTTGTTCGCATATGGATATATTTTTTTTCAGGTCTCTTTGTTCAAATATTATAGCATCATTGAGAACTAGTGTCAAAGAGTGTAAAAAGCAAGGTGATCCCTGGAATCCTGCTTGTGTAACTCCTGAAGCCATATTAGGTGCGTTATCCCTTACTATAACATGAATTTTATTAGCAGGAATATTGAATTCCTCCATAACATTTGAAGACAATCACTTATATTAGATGCTGTGTGAGATATGTAAAAAGTGGAATTCGAAGGATAGCATTTATATTCAATAGCTCCAATTATTATTACAAGCCTACAAGGCATATATTTCACTGCTCACTTACGAGTTCACGGGTATATAATTATCAAAACATATTACATAACATGACTAACGAAACATTGCCAAATGTCTGCCTCACCATGACTATGAAAATCCTAACATGATATCTTAGGCTCTACGTAAAGATGTGCCGCTCAATCCAGTTTTCTTTAATTAAATAGAATTAAGGAAGAACTGAAATTAAAAATCAATATGGCAGACTTCGAAATATTGTCTTTGAAATATCATAGAGATCGAATAAAAATTATTTTCAGATTGTATACCAAAGAATCGGTACAATTTTGCTGATTCCTCCGATGCCGATTCCGATTAATCGTCCCATCACTAATTCCTACCTATACTTTTCTCAGTCATTGCTCCTCTGATTACCAAGTGGATATCCGAATAATGAAGGTGGCTGTACTACTATATAATGAGTATGAGAAAATGAAGTGTAATATTACTTTATCTGTGCAAAATCCACAACCTTAACCCCAGCAATCACAACCCCAATTACTTCATGCATTGCCAGCCTCATTACACCCTCCACCGCACAATCATCAGCTCTACCAACAGAATCATCAACAATTTCTGAATGATCCACTGCTTCATCTGCAAACTCTACCTTACAGTTTAAACGATCCTAAAGTTTAACAGATAACCAATTGCGGGAAAAGTGTATCAGATATTAAATTCAGACATTAACATCCACGAAAAACGTATCTTATACCAAGAAGCCAGGCAAAAATTATTAAACCTCAAAGACTTGCATACAACACTAAATAAGACGATCACTGATGATTCAAATCTATCAGTTGACGTAAAACCTGAAGTGAAGAATAAAGACAACTTTAAAAATATGATAGAGGAGAGCTTATCAAATAAGGTTCGCAAATCAAGGATAGCGTTATATAATATTGTAAATGAGCTATTATCATGGAATGAATTAGGTCATCATCATCGATGATGTAGTTAAGGGATCAAATATTGTGGATTTAATAGCAGATCTCTCACGTGATTGGAAGAAGGGTGCTGTAACTGGATGGCCAAGCATTAAACAGAAACTTTAGACTATTAATTTTCCCCGAACTTTAATCTTGAACACCCGTAGATTGGCAGGTTTGGATAATATTCCCAAAACACCAAGACCCGATTCTAGTCCCTCAGGTTCATCTCTTTTCTTCAGATACATTCAAAAGTGTAGCCAAAGGAAGAATAAGAAAAGCGCCTTACCCTAAGTGGATTAATTCATAGTATTGCACTATTATTATTATATATATATAAATATATATATATATATATATATATATATATATATATATATATATATATATATATATATATATATATATATATATATATATATATATATATATATATCTTGTGTATTTACTTGTAATGTTCTCTTGTGATTAAATAAATATACCATATACATTTCATTTTTATACTTCCTTTAGTAAATATATATATATATATATATATATATATATATATATATATATATATATATATATATATATATATATATATATATATATATATATATATATATATATATATGTTAGTATCCAGCATGGAGGCAAAGTAGGTAGTTGATAAGTATTATTACTGTGAAGGAACCTAAGAACTTTGGCAGTTTCACAAGGTTTGCCTCAAGGTTTCCTGACATTGAGAAGAAAGAGTTGAAAGAAGAAGTTGAATATTTTTAGGGAGCTTTCCTTCTAGAAGAACCTGTTCATAGAAAATTTATATATATATATATATATATATATATATATATATATATATATATATATATATATATATATATATATATATATATATATATATATATAATATATATATATATATATAACTTCGTTTGAAATGTAATGTTCGTTTGTGATTAAATAAATATACCATATACACTTCGTTTTTATACTTCCTTTTAGTAAATATATATATATATATATATATATATATATATATATATATATATATATATATATATATATATATATATATATATATATATATATATATATATATTTTTTTTATATTTATATATATATATATATATATATATATATATATATATATATATATATATATATATATATTTATAATTTATTTTTTTTTTTTTTTTACTATATATATATATATATATATATATATATATATATATATATATGTTTTACTTGCGCTAGTATCCAACATGGAGGCAAAGGAGGCGGTCGATAGATATTACTATAATGTCAAAGAACCTAATAGCTTTGGCGGTTTCACAAGGTTTGCCTCAAGGTTTCCTGACATTGAGAAGAAAGAGTTGAAAGAATATTTAGAGGGTGAGGAAGCTTTCACTCTACATAAACCTGTTCGTAGAAAATTTCCTACCCGGAAAACCATAGCTCCCTTCCTCGATAGTGTATGGCAACTGGATTTGTCTGAAATGGTTAAATATAGTTCTTATAATGAAGGGTTTCAATACATACTGTTCACAATTGACGTTTACTCAAGATACTTATGGCTAAAATCTTTTAAAAGATAAAAAATCAGCTACTGTGACAGAGGCGTTGAGAGAAATTATAGAGATTGACAGGCGGTGGCCTAGAATGCTGTGGACAGATAAAGGCTCTGAATTTCTAGGCCGATGATTTCAAGAACTGGTTACAAAGCTTAATATGGGTTATTACAATACCTTCTCAATAAATAAAGCTGCTATAGTTGAAAGAGTTCAGCATACAATTAAAGAGCGAATGCATTGATACTTCACCCGAATGAATACTTTTAAGTACATTGACATACTGAGCGATCTTGCTTTTTCTTATAATAGATCGTTTCATAGAACTATAAAATCGACCCCTTTAGAAATGTTGAAATTAAAACCAGTGACACAACAACAACAACGAAGGGGCATAAAAATTAAAGATAATTCAGGTATAAACGTGGGTGATTATGTAAGAGTTTCCAGAGCGGAAGAAAGGTTTAGAAAATTCTATGAATCAGGATGGTCAATAGAAGTTTTCAAAGTTCATAATATCCGAGAGTTCCCTGATGATGGATTAAAATTATATTATTTGGATGATTTAGATGGTGAAAAGATAAAAGAAGATTTTTATAAACAGGAAATACAAAAAACACACTTCAACCCTGAAAGTAATATAAATAAAATTTGAAAAGATATTAGGTACAAAAGGTAAGGGTAGAAATAAACAGTAGTTGGTGAAGTGGGTGGGGTATCCTGCTAAGTTTAACTCCTATATGAAAGCAAGTGAAATTAAGAATCATTAATCAGTATTCATAGTAATCATGGAGAGCAGATCACTTCTATTTAACTCTGCCTTCATCAGCCTCACTGAATCTACATCCTGATAATAAACTCTCTGATTTCAAAACCGAGTTAATGAATCCTGTTGAGATTGAAAGAGACATGTATGAAGTAGGGCTGTATGAGATGATATTAAACACCAATATGGAGAATGTTCCCCCCAATCTTTACTGGATGTTGGGTTACAGAAGTGTAGAATGTGTTGAAACTATATTAAATGTGAAGAACACAGGTGATCTGAACCGCGCGACGATTGGCACAATAGAATACTTCTATGAAAAATTTGTACTGAAGAATGCATATTTGAATTCGGTACCTGCTATGTTCAGTTATTTAAACACGCTTTTTACGACCAGTAATAATTGCAGAGACCTAGTTTACAACACAGTTGTTCAACCCTCTGAAGATGAAGTATTAATTACGTTAAGGTTAAGAGCTAGCATTAACCTTAGAAACAGGGAAATGTTTTTTCTCAAGCGGTCATCATGGCAGCGAAAACACGTCCAGGAACGTAGTGGCCTTTTAGATATCCTTCATGATATCCCTACTGTGCTGAAGAGGGTTATACTTTCGGTAGAGAATCATCCCATATCACGGGAGCAGATCTCATCAATGAACAAGACAGGGTGCTACATTATACATGCACCCCTTCCCAGATGCTCAAGCACCCTTTCATTGCATATGTTTACACTGACATAGTGAATCATCAATATTTAGGGGATATTATAGCCCCTCTGTTAAGAGTAGTGTATTTTCCTTAAGAAAGCAGTGTTATAACATTCCCCAATGTTCGCTATCTTGCCTTAAGCAGATCCAAAATTGGTTCTATAAGAGGGCATATAAAGGATGTAGGAGGAAAGCTTTATCCATTCACGAGCGGTACACTGATGTGTAAAGTTGATATTAGAAAGTAGTTGCTTTGACTATAACATGATAGAATATTTTTTAAACAGTTTTGAAAATCTTATCTATATACTATTGGAAATCCTTTAAGAAATAGACGCAACTGTAAGATATATATGTGGTGTAATCAACTATATTTCTTCATTCATTAACACACACTCACAGTGTAAAGATAGTATAATAAAGAAACTCCGGAAATTATAATAATGAATAGAGAAAGAGTATTCGTAGGGGCAAAATTACAAAGGGGGTATGGTCTTGGAGGATTTTTTACACTGCCCCTATTTAGAAGAGGTGAATATTTAGGTAAAATACCTATAAAAACAGGCCTGCACACTATACAAGATATAGCGGCCGGAGCCAATCCACGTGCATCTTTAAGTAGAAAAATTGCTGATGTTTCTGATGAGATCTTGGATGACGTTAAGAGCCGAATAAGACGTAAAATGACAGGCCGAGGTAAGGCGCAAGTTAAAGGACGCCGGAAAGTTACCGCCATGAAAAAGCCTAAGGTTAAAAGACCTCTGAAGAAAAAATGCATTGATGTGTTTGCTATTTAATTACTAACAGGTATCCTTCACCTAAAATGGGTTACCATTCAACTATACTGTATATAAGGAAAGTATAGCCACTGCTTTACTCATTATACTGCCAGCCTTCACACTGACAAGATGCATTTTCTTCATCCT
>JABUQX010006779.1:27500-55000 GCA_015478945.1 Trachelipus rathkii
AGCGTTGGAATCTTATGAGCCTAGAAGCAGGATCCTTTGGAGAGCTCTGTGAGAACACGTTTTGAGTCTAATGGAAGAAGATGCTAGTTCTACTGAAAAGGCGAAAACCCAACCTAAGAGTGTCTAACTCGAGGACTGGCGTCAGAAACCAGGGAACCAAGAAATTGTTTTCTTGAGTGTTTTAGGGTTGAGAGTTTCAGGCCAGAAGATGAAGATGCTGCACCAACTGACAGAGAGAAAGCCCTTCCTGGGAGTTGTTAGAGTTATATATATATATATATATATATATATATATATATACATATAAAGTATAAATATATATAATATATATATATATATATTATATATATATATATATATATATATATATATTATATATATTATATATATATATTATATATATATATTATATATATATATATATATATATATATATATATATATATATATATATATATATATATATATGCAAACAGATAAAACAAAGAAACATCATTAGACTCAAAAAAATCTACACCCCAGATCTAACTGCTCAAATTAACTCTCTAAACACTTAAATTTCCAGTCTCATTTCCACCCATAAGGTAGAAAATTTCAAAAAACACCTAAATGATAACATGGGGAATCCATAAGAAAAAAGACCATTGCAGGTAGTGAAACGTCTCCATAACTCCCAAAATAACCCCTCCCACAAACGAAGCTTTAAGAGGACAAAATAACTCTCTCCCCTCCCCCAAGCAACACTGCAATATCCTTGCACAACACTACTACAAAATCTCCAACAAACCCACTCACCCAAATAATAGAAAAATAATACGCAACCTCAAAAAAACAAAATTAGAAATCAATCCCAACCCCCATTCACTACACTAGAAATTGCCTCACTTATCAAAACCTTAAAAAACTCTCCTGCCTCTGGCCCAGACAACATCTCAAACCTTCACATTAAACACTTTGGTCCAACTGCTATCTCATCCATTATAAATATTTTCAACAAGTCTTGGTCACTCAACTACATCCCTCCACTCTGGAAAAAAACAATAATCATACCCAAATTAAAATCCAGAAAAGACCCCAACCTCCCCTCTTCATATCGACCCATATTCCTCCTCTCCTCCCTGTGCAAACTAATGGAGAAGACTATTCCTACTAAAATCCAGCCACACTTTCACTCCCCTACCCACCAACATTGCTTCAAAAAATCACACTACCTCAACAGGCAGCTAACAACATTCACACAAAACATTATAAATGGTTTAAACAAAACTCCTTCAATAGAACAATACTTCTAGCCATAGACCATCAGTAAACGGCATTCTACATCTGTACCCAGACACATTCTCATCAAAAAAATTATAATTCTATGCCAGGGCTCTTGACCCTACCCATCCATATCATATTTTCCTCTATTGCGGTCAACTCATCAGAGTTCTACATATATATATATATATATATATATATATATATATATATATATATATATATATTATATATATATATTATATATATATATATATATATATATTATATATATATATATATATATATAATAATTAATATATATATATATATTTTATATGGTGGAGAGTAAGTAATGTGTTCAATGAATAAAATGCGGCTTACTTACTCCCAGCGAAGAATGAAAAAAAAAGAAAAGAAAATTTAAGAAATTATGATTTAATAACAAGGTAAGTACCTGTAAATAATTATGATGATACACCACTGCGAACTGGGATACATTTAGAGGGACCTTGGGTGTGCTGCTCGCTATTGATGGAGTGTGATTCCAAGAATGTTTAGAATAGGTAATTTAAGACAAAGGTGAAGAAAAGAAAAGTAAAATACATAGGTTTATTTACCCAGTGAAAATTAGGGCTATATTAAGTTCTATGGTACAGACTAAAACTATATACTAAGTAAAAATACCCGAAACCATAGATATTTTATGAACTTATGACAAAAGTTATGTGCAGATAATACTGGAAATTCTTTCCGTATTTCGTTAGGAGATTTTATGTAAAATCTCAGAATTTGAAAGTGATAGAGAGAGATGGTTATCACAAATGACTAACCCCTCTGATAGGATTTAATATTATATTCTTAAGGGTGATTGTTATAATAAGTTAAGCAACAATCATGAATTTACAATAGAAAAATGGATTTCATTATAATGAGAATTACGATTAGAATAATAATATTATAATTACTATTAAAAAATAGTTTTATTACAAAATATTAACTTAACTTATATTTAATTCTTCTTTAAGATTGAGGTCACTTTCAATACAAGCATGGGTGATCAAACGTTGTGACACTTAAGGGAGTTCATGCATGAGTGGATGGGAACCATTAAAGCACAATGGCAATTATTATTGCCTCACAATTAAGGTTGGGAAAATGACAATTAGTATTTGCCCCAAATTTAAGGTTTCTTGAGATGGCAATTTAAGCCTAGAAATAAGATTGGTCTTTAGATAAGATTCTTGCGAGGCCTAGAATTAAGAACTAGGAATACGGGGTACTTGAAATAAGATGGGTCTTAGAAATAAGACCAATAAATAAGAGGTTCTTGAAAAGCGTTACATAGGAATAAGAGGTTCTTGAAGTAATATGAACCTATAAATAAGACGTCTAGGAATAAGATGGATTTTGAGATAAGACCTAAAACTAAGACCCTGTAAAGATTTACAGGAATTAGATTTATGAATTGAATGGGAAGTTATGTTATTTAAATTATTTTAATAGTTTATTTCATCAAATCAAATTTTGTGAAGGGAAACGTCAAAAAGAAAGATTCTTACCCTAACAGAAGTATGTCAATGAGGGGTCTTATTTGTCTTGAGAACCTCACAAGGGGAATGGTTTCCGCAAGTAGACTGGAAATATAAGTGAGATTGGGATATGATCTATATTATATTCATGATATCTCCATCTACATATGCTCAAGTGTAGTTATACTATCTTCTTAAATTATGAAATTAATTTACTAACCTTTATAGCTATAATCCAAATATATGAGAAATGAAAAGTATTTTACGATATGATATGGGTATTATTATACCGTTTTTAAGGTTTATAAGTATAAACTGAACTGGAAAGTAGAAATTAAGGTAAGATCATGCCAGTGGTGGCTCTAGGGCAGGGCGACCTGGCCAATCGCTCTGGCTCCCGCGCCTTATAAGGGCCTCGCGCGCATGCAGAGGCTAACAGATTTAACGCCCCATATCGCATGAGCTGCGCAAATATATATAATAATATATATATATATATATATATATATATTACTATATATATATAATATATATATATATATATATATATATATATATATATATAATTATATATACATATATATATAATATATATATATATATATATATAATATATATATATATATATATATATATATATAGTATATATATATATATATATATATATATATATATATATATATATATATATATTATATATATATATATATATATATATATATATATATATTATATATATATATTATATATATATATATATATATATATTACAGTATATATATATAATCCCATATTACAATGTCCAGGGTTTTAACCCAAGTTTGTTACTGTGCAGATTTTAATACTTTTATATACTTGTGTATGTTTCTACGAAAAACACCGTCCCAGGGCCCCCGCAAAAGCCTAGGACTGCCTTGCCGCCCAGGGCCCGCAAGTCTGAGCCGCCACTGGATCATGCTAAAACCAAAGGTGACATGTTTTATGAAGATTGGATTCCACAGATTTGACATGTACTCTGTTATTATATTGTAATTAATTTTTTTATTTATATATAGGTGAACAAACACTTTGCTTAAATCTAAAGGGTTAGGGACTAGTGTCCAGCAGTCACCTCTATATATATATATTATATATATATATATATATATTATATATATATATATATTATATATATATATATATATATATATATATAATATATATATATATATATATATATAATTCATAAAGTTTTGAATAATAAAAAATGATAATACACAAATGTTCATATATTTTTCATAATTTACGAAAAGTTTTATTTCAAAATGAGTATAACTAGTAAGAAGTCTTATCTTATATTATTAAATAGTGTTTGCTTTTTTAGCTTGGAAATAAGAATTTAATATTTATTTTTTCTTTTCCAAAATCAGTTATTATATTTTCTATCAATTAATGTTTTTGAAGTGAAACTTTTTCCCCATGAATGCTTGGTAAACATATCCCATTTAATCTTTTGATGGAAAGTGTTGACCTTAGCTACGTCTTAACCCTTCGTAAGGTACTAAATGACCTTTCAATTGAACAAGTAGTTGGTGGTAGTGTGAGAAGTACTTTGATAGCTTATGCATCTACTGGGGGGAAATGTGCAATGATTTTGTAGTTATGTGCTGGAACTCATTTTCTCATCTATTTGTTCCCTATCTGATTCCTTCCAGAAATTAAACCAAGATTCTGCTTCACCAATTAGGTTGTCAATGTTATTATATTCAGTTATAATGAGTTCAATTTTTTTTAATTATTCTGAATTGGTTAGTTTTCTTATTCTAATTGGGTGCAAAATGTAAAGAAAGGTAGATGTTATGTTGTTTCCAAAATTTGATGCTCAGAGATGAAATGAGAGAATCAAGGTAAGGTACAAATAGGAAACTCTGAAGCGATCCTTAGCAGAACTTTAAGATGTCCCTGAGGCTGGGATTCTTTTTGATACTGTACGTGGTAATGAAAAATCTTAGAAAAAATTCTTAGATTTTTAAAAATTCCTTTAAAAGAGACTGCATTATTTTCACTTCTATCGGTTTTTAAAATATTTAAAAGTTTTTCTATGTGACAATAAACCTCATCCAAATTTATTACTAAAGTTTGAATAATATTTGCTATAGGCTCCAAATATGAACTATATTTCATCAGGATTATTAAACAGATGAGAAATGTAGGACTTCCTGCTACTGATGAAAATTGACATGCTAAAGTTCGTGTGGCTTGCATTGCATCTCGATCAGATGAGAGATTTTCTAATGATAATTTTATTTGGCTAAAATGTTCAAAAAATATCCTAATTAATTTATACTTAGCAGACCATCATGTTTTGCATAACAATGATATATTTGCTACCAAGTTTCTGCGTGATGTATTTTCACGAAAAATTTTTATAAATTTTTACGATTCCAACACAGTTTCAAAATTCTGGAACAGCATTTAGGTAATTAATTACAAAATTTAAACAATGACAACAACAATGAAAAAATTTGACTTTAGGGTATTGATCTCTTATTAACTTTTGAACTCCATTTTCTTTGCTAGCCATAGTGGATCATCCATCAAACCTAGGTCCAACGAGCTTTCTCATATTTAAATTGTATATATCTCGTCTAGTAGACAATATAGCTCTTATTATATCTTCAGCTTTCTGTTTTTCAAGAGGAGTAAAGCCTAGAAATTTTTCATGTACATTGATATCCTTATCAATGAAGGGAACATAAATCAATAGCTGTTCTATCCTGTATATGTCTGTTGTCTCATCTTCTAAAAGGGAGAAATATTCACAATTGTTTACTTCTAAAAGGGAGAAATATTCACAATTGTTTACTTCATTCACAATTTGATTACATATCAACTTTCCACAAATAAACATAAGTTTATTCTGAATCATATGTGATGTGTATTTAGCCTTTGCTCCGCTTGATTTCCAATGTTATATAAGAACAACATCTCCAGGTTCTACTCTGAATTTAAGCAAATCAGAAAAACTGCTGGTACCTGCAGTGCTACCTCAAATAGTGATATCATGAGTGCCACAAAATATTAAGGTAGAAATTATAGGTACCAATTTTTGCCTATTTTTATGAATAAATAAGGGCTCAGCAACATGAAGCTTTTCAGTTACACTACCACGCTTATTTAATATTATTCATTTGAAATTCTTTGCTGCTACTGAGAGTCTACAGGTGTACCAGAATTCCGGTCCAGCCAGAATTTGACATTTTTTCCGGTTCCGGCCGGACTTTCTCAAAATTCCAGCCTGAACCGGGATTACTAATGTACTAAATAGTTAAAAAATTTGCTGGGAGGGATTTATTTTACATAAACCATAGCCCATCTTTTAACAAAATATAATGGTAGCCTTGAGTAGTATTCATACACTGTGTATTATATACCTACAGTATTATTGAAATAAAGTTTACTCTAATACCTCAAAATATAGGATAATAAGATACTCATTAAATTCAAATTTAAAATCCAAAATTATAATTATATATATATTATATATATATATATATATATATATATATATATATATATATATATATTATATATATATATATATATATATATATATATAATATATATATATATATATATATATATACGGTATATATATATATAAACAACTCCTCAGAACAAATCCAAACTATGCCTCACCAGCATGGTTCCCAGGACACTCTCAAAATCGAACACTAATAAATTACAAATTTCTCCAAAATAAAGCCCTCAGAATTATTCTAGCAGGTTGCACAAAACCAACCCTCAACAACATTTACACGATGAAACTTCCATCCTTCCCATCTCCACACACCTGGAGATGGTGGGGAACGTCAATTCTATCATGAAAACAAGGCATCCCATCACCCTTGTTCACCAAATTCCTCTCCACCGCCCACCAACAAAGACTAAATCCCCCCCCCTTCCTTCATCAGCGTCATTCTATTACAACACATACAAATAATTCCTCCTCCCCCCCCTCCCAATAGGTATGGATTACACATATCCATACACATCTAACCAACTCATACCTACTAAACCACCCAAAAACAATTTACTAAACACCCCCTCCCCTATGCTCTCCCCTAGAGAAGAAACGCTGTCCAGAGGAGGCCAAATCAACCTCGCCCGGAACAGATCAGGTCACCACCCGGGGCTCGTGCAATATAAATATAGATTCAAACTAGAAGCAATTTCAACCTCCCCCACTTGCAAACGCAGATGTCCAATTCCCTAAAAGACACAATAGAGGCACCTTCTGGGTGCCCTGCTGCCTCGGCGCTCCCCGCGCCGACTTCTCTATAACTTCTCTTCTCGACCTGTGGAATCGCGAAGAGGCGGCAGCCGGCTTCCTGGAAGCAGTGTGGCGCTCCAATTAAGGTGGGCCAGGGGCAGAAGGAAGTAAGTATATATATATATTATTATATTATTATTAATTATATATATATATATATATATATATATATATTTATATATATATATAATATATATATTATATATATATATATATATATTAATATATATATTGCTAATGGAATACTAGTCCCAATTTTTCAAACTGGCTTTGTAAGCCAGTGAGTAGTTAAAGAAAAAATGACTCCATTTTGAATATTTTGCTATCCATATATCTGTAGTAAATGAATATCTGAATCAGCCTTAGATAACTTCTCGAATACTGCTGATTTCTCAATTTACTGTATGAAGTTGGTAACATCATCTCTCTCTACAAAAAATTATTTTCTACTAGAAATAAGATATTTGTTTGAAGATGGGCAACAAGCTCTATGAGTCCCTGCTCTTCAGTGATTGTGAATGGCTGGTGGTTACTCATTGCAACAAAATTTATTATTTTCTGAAGAATTGCCTGTAATTTGGGGTCATTGATATGGCAAATTTTTTGGGGTGAAGAATTTCCTCAAAACTCACTTGTTTCACAGCTTCGATCTTCGCTATTTTGGGGTGTCAGTGTTCTAGAAAATACAGAATTCTCCCTTTTACTATCCAAATTTTTTACTTTCAGATATTCTCTTCAGTGACGATTTTCCATATTTTTATGAAGTGGCGTTGTATTAAATGTTTTTATTGAATCTACCTAGTTTTATTTTTTTTGTGGCATATTTTTACACTCTATTAAAGATTTTGTAACCATTATTAATAATATAAAAAAAATCTTTTACCAAATGGATGGCATTTTAAAACAACTTTGTGAGGTTATTATTATGACAAATCTGTAATCAATTAATAAATAAAATCTTTATAAGAATCTGTTAATATATATATATATATATATATATATATATATATATATATATATATATATATATATATATATATATATATATTATATATATAATATATATATATTATATATATATATATATATATATATATATATTTATATATATATATATATATATATATATATATATATATACACTTCTTCCCCTGGCACTTAATGGAGGGCCACACTGCCTCCAGGATGCTGGCTGCCGCCACCGGGCTGTTCCACAGGTTGAGGAGAGAAGATATAGATAAGTCTTCGCAGGGGCATCGAGAGCGGATCACCCCAGAAGGAGGTGCTCTATTGTATCTTGAGAATTGTAACATCTGGTGCAAGTGGGGGAGGTGACATTGTCTAGTTTGAATCTATATTTATATTGCATGAGTTTTGGTGGTGACCTGATCTGCTCTTGGCGAGGTCCATTTGGCCTCTCTGGACAGCGTTTCTTCTCTAGGGGAAAGTTTTGGGGAGGGGGTGTTTAATAAATTGTTATTTGGGCAGTTTTGAAGGTATGTGTTGGTTAGATGGATATGTGTAATCCATGACCTATTGGGAGGGTACGGTGGAATTATATTGTAAGTTGTAATAGAATTGAGCTGGTGAAGAAGGGGGAGATTTGAGAGAATTTGGTGACAATGGTGGGCTGGATTACGTGTTTTCTGATAGAATTGAGTCCCCACCATCTCCAGGTGTGTGGAGATGGGGAGGATGGAGGTTTCGTCATGTAAATGTTGGATTGGGGTGGTTTTAGTGCAACCTGTGATAATTCTGAGGGCTGTATTTTGAGAGATTTGTAATTTATTTGTGTTTGATTTTGAGAGTGCTGGGAACCTTGCTGGAGAGGCATAGTTTAGATTTGTTCTAAGAAGTTGTTTATTGGTAATAGTGAGTGTGTGTTTCTGTGCCGTGAAGTTGTGTTGGGAAAGGGTTCTGAGGGTGTTTAGTTTTCGTTGAGTTGCGGACGTGATTTGTTTGATGTGGGGGGAGAATGTCATATGAGTGTCCTAGGTAAGTCCTAGTATTTTTGGGGTTTTGTTTAATTTAAGGAGGTTGTTGTTCAGTGTGATTATGGGATGGAGGGAGGATTGATAACGGTCAGTGGTTAAAAGGGTGATGTAGGACTTAAGGGGGGATGCGGTCATTCTGTTGGAGATTAACCAGTTTTCTAATAAATGTAGATATTCTTGGGTATGTTGTGTGCCTGTGTTTACGTTTGGGTGTTAAGAAATAAGGCTGATTTCGTCTGCATAAGTGATAAGTTTGATGGATTGGTGGGTTCGGGTGGGCAGATCTGCAGTGAAAAAGTTGAATAAAAATGGAGAGAGAATGGCTCCCTGTGGGACCCTGTTTTGTAATTTGATAGAATGGGAGAGGTTGTTTTTGTATAAGACCTTAGCGAAACGGTTGGTGAGGAAATTGGAGAGCCATTTTTTGTCATTTTCTAGGTGGGAGTGGAGGATTTTTGAATAAGGATGTGTGTGGGGACGGTATCGAATGCTTTATTTATGTCTATTGCAGTGAGTATAGATCTGTGGAAGGTGATTGGTTGAAGCCATTAATGATGTGTTGTGTGAGGGAGGTGAGGGCTGTGGTTGTAGAATGGTTGTTTTTGAATCCGTGTTGGAAGTCTGGTAGAGGAATGGATTGGTAAATTTTATTTATTATTAATTTCTCTAGGAATTTACTGATGGAGCAAAGCAAAGAATTTTGGCGATAGGAGGAGGGGTAATTGAGGTCTGTTAATATTTTTAGGAAGAAGGAAGTAGAAGAAGAAGAAGAGGAAGAAGATGAAGATTATCTTCAATCATCAAGCACCTCTCAAAGGATCGTCGTGTCGTAGTGGATTTCCCCCTTCCCTTTTTTCCCTTTTTGTGTTTAATGTTGACAGTGTTATGTTTAATGATTTTTTATGTTTTTTAGGTATAAGGACCTGGCACATTTTGAATGCCCTTAGTTAATGTGTTTACAATATAAAGTAACAAGTGTTATACAATCAAAATAAAACTTTGCATAGTTTAAGGGGTTAAGCAAAAAAGGATCCGGTGTTGCATGCAACGACCTTAAAAGAGAAACTTTTTTGGGTGGCCTCTTTCATGAACTTTAAACTTAATCATTCAATTAATATATATCGAATTAATGCAAAGTAACGAATCGATTCCCTAAACCCCACCCGAATCAACGTTATAAGAAAGTGAGTAGTCTTTATCGGTATTTTAACAAGCTGCGCACTCTGCTCTACAACTCACAATCATGGAAAAACTCGAGGCTTCAATGTTATCCATGAAAAAGGAAATCGAACGGATAGCAGAAGGAAAAGAAAAAGGAAGATCCACAAAAAGAGCATGTCCCAGATGGGAAGGGAACGAAGAGGAGGACTATGGAATGTGGAAAAAACTCATAGATTTATGGTTTCTCGCAGAAGGGAAAAAGGTAGAATATCCAGCAGTAGAAATCATGTTAAGTTTAGGAGAAAGGGCATTCAGATTTGTGCAGGATATTTCGATGGAGGATTTACAATCAGTAGGTGGAAAAGATGCAATAATCAAGAGATTAGATGAACAATACGGCAGGGAAAGGACACAAGATAAATTCGACAAAATAAGTAAGTATTTTAAAATACAAAGAAATAAAGGAGAAGGGATGAGAGAATTTATGGGACGATATGAAATACATGAGAGAGAATGCCGCATGGTCTGCGGTAGTGGATTTCTGGTGGAAGACTTATGATGCTGTCATGTAGTTGAGGCAGCAAACCTTACTAATGAACAGAAACAACTTACTTTATCGTATTGCGGAAAAGGAGACTGGAACTTTAAGGACTTCAAGATGGCTCTTATTACTCTATATGAGATGAATATCGGAGAGGAAAAAACAAAAGAAGCTTGTGGCTGGTTTGGTGAGAAAGATCAAGAAAGAGGAGATAAAGGAAAAAACCCTAAATATCCAGATGGGTCATTCAAAAAATGCATAATTTGTAGATCGGAATACCATTTCGCCTTCAAGTGTCCTCACAGAGGTAAGGGAGTGAGAATGAAGACAGAAATTCCTCGAAATGAAGGATTCAAAAAAAAAAATCTCGAGCGGATTGAAGTGAGAGAGAAAGTGAGAAAAAAGAGGTCTACTGTAGTTACGAAAAAGAAGAGAAAACATCGGGGCCTTATGATGATCTTGAGGCTTTGATTGACACTGGTTGTAAGACATCAGTTATTGGGGAGAGATGACTAGGCAGGATAGTGGGTAGTTTGTCTGGGAGTGAGAGAAAGGAAATGTTGCAGACAGTGGAGGAGAAGCAAGGAACCTATGTATTTGGGGAGACAGAATATCAGGTTTGCAAGACAGATAACATACCATGCAACATCCGTGGATATGAATTTTTCATGAGGACTGAAGTGGTGAGGGGAGATATTCCTTGGCTGGTGGGAAAAGAGACGATGGAAAGGATGGACATGAGAATAGACATGAGAAAAAAAGAAATAGACATAGGAGTTCTGCAACTAAAAGGAGTAAAATGTCGGGAGAATAGGAAAGGACATCTAATGATTCAATTAAGAAAAGGACTCAATAGAAATTTCGTTTGGTATCAAGAGAACACCAAGGAAGATTTGAGAAATTCTCTAAACAGGAAGAAAGCGTTAAGGAAACTACACATACAATTCGGTCATCCTGGGATAGAAAAATTGTGGAGACTGATCCTGGACGCATTTGAAAAAGATACCCTAAAGGAAGATGAAAGAAGGAGTATACGACAGAGTCTAGAAGACATGCACGAAAATTGTGATGTATGCATCCGGTTTAAAAAGATAGCATGCTCACAAATGACAAAAGCGATAGCGATGGTTCAGATAGATCAGGAAATTATCAGACAAGTTGCGGATATACTCTTTCAAATTCAAAATTTTCAACGCCTATTTTCGAAAGAAAGCCACGTTACATTTTCCTACATTGAAATGTAAGAAATGTTGCGATTGGTTCATAAGCAAATTTTTTTTTTTTTTTTTTTTTTATAATTTTCATTGTACTCTATGGCATTTTTGAAAATAACGTAATTAAATAATATTTCAAAAAAATATTAGGCGTTTTCCTTCAAATTTTTTTTACCACGCTAAAAACTAAAAATATTTGTGATAATAAAAATAAACTTTTGTTACCTAGTAAGAAAAATTAAATTTAGTTTAAGTTTTGGCGGCAACATTTCCAGCAAAATGTACAGTGCACACACACAAGATGGTCCGAAAATTATAACATTGGATTGAAGTTTTATAATTTTAATTAATTATATATATATATATAGATTATTTATAAAGTCGAAATTATATATATATATATATATATATATATATTATTATATATATTAAATATAATAATATATATATATATATATATATATATATATATATATATATTATAGTATATTAGTATATTTATATATATATATATTATATATATATATATATATATATATATATAATATATATATATTATTAAATGATGAATCACAGGAGATTTTTAACTCTTCCATCAGTGGATTCAAACATGGACTCTGCACAGCTGAGTAACAATGGACAAGGAGGCTTTATTCCACTAAGGCCATCTGCGTTCCCAAAAAAGAACGCCTCAAGCGTAGTTTTTAAAGCTCCCGGTTTTCCTATCCCATAATTGCTGAGTACTCAAAGCCTGGCTTATATATATATATATATATATATATCTATATATATATATAATATATATATATATTATATATTATATATATTATATATATATATATATATAATATAATATATATATAATATCAATTTAAAGGCGCAAAATGTTTGGTATCAGTAAAAGGTTTTGGCAAAATTTATACTGATGCCAATACCGATACACTACTACTTGCACGAAAATTGCTGAATACCGATACATGGTATTGATTGCATCCTAATATAATATATATTATATATATATATTATATATATAATATATATAATATGATATAATATATATATATATATATATAGTATATAATATATACTATATATATATATTATAGGTGTGAGTGTAAAAATTAAATAAAAATCAATGAAAATTAAAAATTTCTATCACTTACCGACTTGCATTTCGTAGACTAAGTTTTCATTGTTGCTTCTCGCGACATTACCTTCAACATGTCATCTAATGGAATTGTCTTCACTAGAGCGTTTTTGATATGAAGCACTGACATGTTGCGAAAGTGTTCCTTAGTCATTCTTGTTCGGAGCCATGTCTTTATTCATTTCATAGCTGAGAATACTTCAGCTGAGCAGGAAGTCACCGGGAGGGTCTTGCAGGGTGGCTTGTATAAGTTTGTAAATGTTTGGAAACGTCGTCGAGTTAACCAAACAGCTGATTTCTTTATGCAGCTTATGCCCATTTTTCCTTCAAGATAAGTTTTTAAGCAATTCAAAGCTACTGTCATTCCTGCTTTTGAAATGTTTTCATCGATAGAAAACAAAGGGCCATAATGTTGAAATGTTGAATGAATACTTTACTTTCTTCGAAGTTTAATACGATGAATTCGTGAACTGCAGAAGCCATTTCTAAACTCTGTGTGCTGAATCTTTCTTCAAGATGACCAATGGCCGCATCCAGAATTCAAAAATACGAAATCACCCGCCAGTACCTTTTTACTCGAACTGGGGAAAAGAGATCTCCATCCACTTCCGGTAATGTGACTGATGTTTCTGAGAAATGCTGATTTGTTGGTAAGAAATCCGAAAATATATTGGTTTGTTGTCTTTTTCTTTTGGAAGATACTTGAGGAATCTCAACTTCAATTTCATAAGCCTCTGAGAATTGTATGGCAAAGTCTCAAACTCCAGAAAACTGAGCTTCAGTTCGTTTACTTTCTAAAGACGAACTCCCTTGCTCTCCCAAGAACTAACTCTTCAGCTTGTAGGCCCTGACTATGCACATGAAGGACACATTTCACGTCCTCTAAAATGAATAAATTTATTTGAAATTTGAATTTGAAAATGCTGGAATATAGTCCTTTTTCTCGAATGGCTTCTTTGTCGTTGTTATTCTGTAACTCTTTGACAAGAAATGCCAAGATTACCTTTTAAACAGTTTTTTACAGCTGCACATGATCTATACTTACAAGCCCATCTGGTCTGAGACATCCCTACTAGATTTTGACTGTTTATCTGCAATTTCTTTTGCAAATCTTGAAGTCTTTGGTGAGAAGACAGAGTAGAGAAGGGCTCATAGAGAGCTTCCAAAACATTAAAGTAATATTTGATATTTCCACATCTTTACAAGTATCAGCTTTTGCCAGGTTTACTTTATGTGCCTTGCAGTGAACATACACAGCGTATGAATGTAAATCGTTAATTTTTTTCTGAATGCCACCCTTCTTTCCTGACATCACATTGGCTCCATCATACGGCTGACCAACTAGCGTGACATTTAAATTTTGTTCCTCTAGAAAATGAGTAATTAAATAAGCTATTTTCTCAGCTGATCGTTCTCCTGAACTTTTTTTTGAAAGTCATAAACCATTCTGCAACATCTAATCCAATGATGTAACAAAAACATATAGATAGCTGCTCCTCTTTATAACATCGCGCTTCATCACAAATATTTGAAAACATTCCCCACTTTTTTATTTCATTCAAAAAAATTTCATGCACGGGATCAATGATGATATCGATGATTTCATTCAAAATTGAATAACCTGTTAAGTTAAAGTAACGATTGTACAAGGAACTAAAGTTACTGTTATAATTGGCAAACCCATCACAGATTTCACGAAAGTTTCTTTTGTTTTCTGAATGACCCTTAAGAGGGATTCCTTTCCACCCAAGGCTTAACACAATGTCTGCTATAATTTTGAAATATTCTTGATTTTTTTTATTTCCTCGTTAGATAGTAACTAATTGTGTAACGACGTCTCCGGCATTTCGTAGATTTCCACCCAGACAGTTGAGATGAACTCGTTAAATGAGCGGTGGAACACTGATGTTTTTCACATCTTTTTTATCTTTTTCCAGTTCCTAAATCTAGTTTTTGTAAAACTTTGCTCTTATTCTCCAGTGGGAAACAACCGACACCAAAAAACTGAAATACAGCATTTTTTACCACACTGTATACTCAAGCCAACGGAAGTTACCATAGTATTTTTTTTGAGAAAGCCTGCTTTTGAAACTGGAAAAGATTGAGAGGAAAAACTGACAGTTTAGGTTGACAAGGTCCTGTTGTGAGATTACCTAAATCTGTGATTGGGGGCTGTTTGAGCGAGTTCTGAACCAGGTACTGAAGGTCTTTATGTACTGTGAGCACTAGTGCCTTCTGATGAAGATGAGGGGTCAAGGGGATTAGCCGCACATTATATACCATTATCATCTTCAGATGTGGTATACTGTTCCAAAACAGAAAGCTTGTCTGAATCCCTTTCATTACTCATACCGGTGGTGGCTGCATCGGTATTTTTATCTTTTATATCAATTGTATTTCTCTTAAAAAAATAACAATTGTGAAACTTTTTTAATAATCCTTAAGAGGGATTCCTTTCCGCCCAAGGCTTAACACAATGTCTGCTATCATTTTGATATATTCTTGCTTTTTTTTTTTTTTTTCGTTAGATAGTAACCAATTGTGTAACAACGTCTCCCTGTCGTTTTGTAGATTTCCACCCAGACAGTTGAGATGAACTCGTTAAATGAGTGGTAGAACACTGATGTTTTTCACATTTTTTTTATATCTTTTTCCAGTTCCTAAATCTAGTTTTTGTAAAACTTTGCTCTTGTTCTCCAGTGGGAAACAACCGACATGAAAAACAAAATACGGCATCTTTTACCACACTGTACTCAAGCCAACTGAAGTTACCATAGTATTTTTTTTGGAGAAAGCCCACTTTTGAATCTGGAAAGGATTGAGAGGGAAAACTGACAGTTTAGGTTGACGAGGTCCTGTTGTGAGATTACCTAAATCTTGATTGGAGCTGTTTGAGCGAGTTCTGAACCAGGTACTGAAGGTCTTTATGTACTGTGTGCACTTGTGCCTTCTGATGAAGATGAGGGGTCAAGGGGATTAGCCGCAGGTTCCATACCATTAATATCTTCAGATGTGGTATACTGTTCCAAAACAGAAAGCTTGTCTGAATCTTTCATTACTCGTACCAGTGCCGGCTGTATCGGTATTTTTTATCTTTTATCTCAATTGTATTTCTCTTAAAAAAATAACTATTGTCCAAAACTTTTTGTATTTTGTACATGCTTAAAAATAGCAATATGATCTTTATATATATATATATATATATATATATATATATATACTATATAAATATATATATATATATATAGTATATATAACGTATATATGATATATTAGGATGGGCCCGACAGTGAATTTAGCCAGACGATGACTGGATATCTGTTGAACCAGTTAAAAAACGAGATTACCGGATATCCGGCTGGAAGTTATGACATTGTAATATATATACTAAATAATATTATATATATATATATATTATATACTATATATATATAGCTATATATATAATATATATAATATATATATATATATTATATACCGTAAAAAGGGGAAAATCGGTCAAAAAATCGCCGTTTTTTTTTTTTTAAATGAATCTATACATCATTATAATTTAAGTTATTTCTATACTTAATAGTTTTTTCATCCATTTAGGAGTTTCCTTAATGCTTTAGGGAGTATAAAACTAATCTAACACTATACCATGAATATTTTTAAAAAATTTGTTGAAAAAATTACCATTTTCAAAAAATTGATTCGGGAAAAACGCGTCGGAGTGGCGTCGGGAAAAGCCGCGTCATTAAAATTATTTCTTTTTGTGCTTGTCCAAACTAATCTAAATTATAATTAAATGTTAAATAGAGTTTAAAAATGGTTAAATTAATTTGATTGAAAAACATTTCGTCTAAGTTATAATTTTATTAACATTTGCAAACGTTGATTTTTTACCAAAAATTTTGAAATTTTTTTCCTTAACAATTCTTTGGTGATATATTTACACTGGCAAATTTAAGGTTCCACACTAATTTTCAAATAATTCTGAAATAATAATAATAATATTTCAACTTTTTAAACAAAATTGCATTTTATATTACGAGTAGGCCTTTGTACGCACATTTTCACGTGAACTTTTTGACGAAATACTGTTCACAATATTATGAATTGTAAATTATGACAATCAAATTTTAATAATTATTAATAGTAATAACTAATAATAATTGCACTTTGTAACAAAATAGGCTTTTTTTTTTTTTTTTTTTTTTTTTTTTTATATATCGAGTGAGTACGCACATTTCACGTGAACTTTTTTTTTATCCTTACACTAGATAGAAGAAAGATATGTATAGAAAACATTAAACAAATGTCTTATAGTCTACCATGCATAAAAATTAGGACAAAATATTATTGAAAACTAAAAAAAAATAGACATTTTTTAAAAAAGTTTATAACTGACCGGCTGTTTTTTATTTTAAATTGTTTTTCCCCGAAATTTGAAAAAACTTAATAACTTAAAAATAAGCTTAATATTTTAAATTTTTTACATGGAAAAATGTTTAAAAATTAGACATTTCAATATGCTTCTAACTCAAAATTCTGATATCTTAAATCTACGAGATTCACTGAGGTCTAGAATTTTTTTTTGCAAAAAAAAACAAAAAAAAAAAAAAATTTTTTTTCCAACTTTGGAAATTTTTTTGAATAGTAGGTGTAAGTTATTTACTTAAATTTTATATATATGGTTAAAATATAATCTATTTGCTACTTAAAAAACCTTTCTCTAATTGAAAAAATTTTTAATTTAAAAAAATATTAACAATTTATTAAACTGACCGGTTTTCCCCTCCGTGACCGGCTTTCCCCCATTTTACGGTATATAATATTTTCAAATTTTGGGATGATCCAAACGAACCTTAGAAATAGGTTAGGGAATGAAAGGGCAGAAAAACTTGTAATGTGCCATAGATTGTACAGCGGTGTATCACCGTAGGGATGTTTAAGTATGAAAATGTGTAAGAATATAAGTTCGATTATTTAATTCATTAAGGAGGATGGGATATGTTACGTTGGTGTCTGCGCAAGCGCAATACGAAAACCACCCACAAACATGCGAATGTTGAATGGAATGATATATTTTTTATGGCTTCTGAAATGAACATAAAAAATGAGGTGGGCTCTTCCACCCGACATTTTTTGATACGGTTCTTCGTTTCCACGCAATGTACCCATAATGTACCAACAATAGTTTTAATTAAACATGAATGTGAAAAGGTTGAAGAAAACAATGGCTATTCAAGACAGCTCCACAATATTCAATACATGTTAAT
Organism: Trachelipus rathkii; assembly: GCA_015478945.1. Taxonomy (NCBI): domain Eukaryota; kingdom Metazoa; phylum Arthropoda; class Malacostraca; order Isopoda; family Trachelipodidae; genus Trachelipus; species Trachelipus rathkii. The sequence goes on from JABUQX010006779.1 coordinate 45,902, forward strand.
GTGCCGCCCACAGAAAATAACGTTGTTAAATAGATTCATAAAAATTTACACCTATGAATTCTTATCCACAGCATGCAAGAAGGGAGAAGAACGTCAGGACGTTTCAATTTGTACATACAGTATTTACAAATGTTGTTCGAAGACTCTTCCATCCACGCGAATACATGCCTCAGCCCTCTGGCGCCAGGTTTCATTGCATGTCAATAACAGTGATGCCGGGTTGATTCCTCTACATGCGTTGGTTATTTGATGGCGAAGATCATCGGGCGAGGATACTGGGTCATTAAACCCATCATACACAGTATGTTTGAGATACCCCCCACAGAAAGTAGATCCAGTGGTCTGTTACAGTCGGGTGATACGTGTAGGCCATGGAAATGACCAGATTTCTTTCCGATCCCATCTTTCCCGGAAAAAGGTCTATCGAGGTAGGTCGTCCACTATTAGCTGCATTATGTGCTGAACACCCATCAGGTTGGTAATATATTCTTCGTTGTGTTCTTTAAGGTATGTCACTCAGGAGGTCAACAAGGACGGTCTGCAGGAAATGGAGGTAACGCTGTCCTGTCAAATTTCCCTCGAAGAAGTAAGGCCCGATAATCCTACTATTGAGTATACCACACCAAACGTTGACTGAGTATGAGACCTGGTGATTGCTAGTGAATGTTATATGGGGGTTTGTTTCTGCCCAATGTCTGAAGTTCCACCTGCTTATACATAACCGCGTTATTGGTTTTAAAGCCGAGATTCATCGGATCCATAAACATTTCCCAATAAGTTCGGGTACTTCCATTAGAAGGGCAATTCAACGGACAGCCAGGAATCCCAGCCCGCCCTTTTTTGGTCTCCACGATGTAAACCAATGCACAATGTATGGCCTATATGGGATACATGTTGTATGCAAACACGAATCCGTCGTTATGGTTTCCTTCGATATTCCCAAGACCAAACAAGCCTGCCGTAATGAGGATTGGATTTTCATGGGTATATAGCAGAACGTCCAGTTCGACGTCGAATGTACGGACTCGACCCCCCCCTCCCGTATGTGATGAGGGGGTTGAACTATCGATCCTATACCTTGAAACAGTCTGTAAACTCTATGGAATGCCATGTGGCTCGGCGGTCGTCGATGTGGATAACGTTGTCCATATTCTGCAGCAGCTCTGCGACCATTCCTGTTTTGCGTAATGTACACCTCTACAACATGTCACGCTTTTCGTCCTCCGTATACTGGTCACGTGGCATCGTTCCCAAATGTTATGGCTCTGGCGACTAAACAAACCATCTTCTGAAGTTATACGTGTCAACTACACTTTTACTAAGCATAATTTTAGGTTATGACCATAATTTCTCCGTATGATAGGTGTTAGTTGGTTGTACACATTCACATGGCCGTATTTATTAGGCTACATATCAATGTAATCTAAAAGGGTATGCATTAGGTATTTAATTTAATTTCCTTTGTTTAGCATGTATCGATATTTTTAAATACTGTTGTTTTAGACCTTTGTAATTTAACCTAATTATTCCTCAATTAGACACGTTTTCGGCTTTTTGTAAGCAACATTGATGTCTACGGAGGACGTCTAGTTGTTTATGGGTACATTGCATGGAAACGAACAACTGTATCAAATAATGTCCGAGAGGAAGAGCCCACCTCATTTTTTTATGTGCATTTCACAAGGAAGCCAAAAATACACATTCCATTCAACCATCGCATATTTGGTGCCGTTCGTATTGTGCGCGTGAGCACAAAACCAATTGTAACATATCCCATCCTCCTTAACGAATTAAATATTTAATCAAACTTATTATATTCTTACTATTTTCATACTTTAAAACATACCTGTAGGGTTGATACACTCGCTGTCAACATAACTCGTGGAAGAACACCCTGTATAAACTTATACTATATATATATATACTATATATATATATATTTATATATATATACTATATATATAATATATATATATATATATTATATATATATATATACTATAATATATATGTATATATATTATAGTCATTCAGTTAACACTGTTCCGCAATTTAAGTCCTCAGTTCCGCAATTGCGGAATACCAAAATAAATTGCGGAATTGCGATAATTTGAAAAATGTTGAGGAATTGCAGTTAGCGTAATGGCTATATCATTCCGCAATTTAATTCTGCCAATTAGAAGACTACCAAAAAAAAATTGTGGAATTTCAGTTGAATGCCAAATTTATAGTCCACAAATGTTTACACGTTGGCCATCTTTGGACGTCTGGCGGCAACACCGAAAAATCGGTATTTTTGCATTCAGTATTATTATTAAAGTTTTTTGAAAATAAATATAATTAACAAAAAACTGAAAGGCTTAAATGCATTGACTAAAAGTTTGAAATCAACAATTTTTTTTTCTTTTTCTATTTATTACAAATCTTTTTTAAGCTTAAATTATAATGAATAATAAATTTATGAAACTTGTCGCGCCACCAAATTACAGATAAAATGTATTGTACAGTAAACATAAATGATGAATAAAATAATATAACATTGGTACCCAACAAAGAAAGTCTAAACAAGTGTACATTATATATTATAATATATATATATATATATATATATATATATATATATATATATATTAGTATATTACTATTATATATATATATATATATATATTATATTATATAATATATATATTATATATATAATATAAGTATATATAATTTTTCATATTATTTTGAATATTTCCCCCAATGAGGAAGAACCTACTAGGAGAAAGCTAATTATTCCGGTTATCCGGCCGGATACCGGATAGTCAAAAACTTTTCCGGATAGGCTGGATGCCGGATAGTTGCCAGATATCCGGCCCATCCCTAATATATATATATATTATATATATATTATATATATATTATAATATATATATATATATATATATATATATATATATATATATATATATATATATATATATTATATATATATATTATATATATATTCATGTTTCATGAACATGATAGTAAATAATAATTGCTCAGAGCCAAGTAAGCCAATGTGCTAACAAGTCTTAAATCTTAATATTTTCATATTCACTACAATATATAAATTATCTAAACAATAATAATCATTTTTTTATCACATACTCGAATTAAGAACTTAGCAAACACGGCATGATGGTAACACCATAACCATAACAAGCATTTACAAATTCACATAGAAGTTCAGCTGCTCAACTAACTTTAAAAACTTATTTTCCAATGGGTTAAGAACGAATTTGATAGGAAAATTTCACTGTTGGAAATTCCCTTTTCAAATTGTATTGTATAATATTTTAATACATTTCTTTTCCAATAATCAGATATTTAGTTATTTAAATCATATTTTGTTATTAATTATATAAGGAAAAAAGTTTGTTAAAATAATGAAAAAGGGAAAAATATTACAATACTAATGAATAACTAAGTTTTTTTTTTTATAGACTAAAGAAAAATCTCTCTTTAAGGGAAAAGATTTTGTCAGTGAATGTTAGGAGAAATAATTTTTACATCATGTAAGTCTCATGATGTTAACCACACACACACATACAAACATACATACATACATACATGCATACATACATATATACATACATACATTAGGGATGTACCGATGGTATCAACAGTATCAGTCTTTTTTTTTTTGGTATCAGTATTGGTTAATATGGCTGATACTTGGCCAATACTTTTTACTTGTTGAGTGAAGAATTATGAGAAACTTTTAGATTCAATAGTAAATCTAGTTTCGATATATAAAACCTTCTAATAAGGAATTCTTTAAGCTAGCTGAAACCCCACAAGAATGGCATCTCTGACGGTGAACCACTTCTAGAATGCATATAAATACCATAACTGAGGAGCTTTCTCATGTGACAAAAAAAAAAATTCACAGAAGTGGAAGCCGCCTTATGAGCAACCCCTGGCAACAGCACTGATAGTGACGATGGTGGCTTTTCAGCAAATAAGCCTACTGAAGATGAAGAGATTTTGGATATGATAGACTTTGATAAGGTTATGGCTGAAATTGCATTGACATCTCATTCACCTTCAAAGGAATCACACCAAGGAAACTCATGTCGAAAAAATGCAGCAAGATAATTCAGATAAGGAGCACAGATAATTCAAATTTGCAATCTGTGAAAGAGGAGATGCTGCCTACAGAAGAGAATCGTTTCATGTGGTGGCATGAAAATGGGCCATGGTTTCCATTATTATCAGTGCTTGCAAGCAAATATTTATCAACCCCTCCCTCATCAGTTGAGAGTGAGCGTATTTTTAGTGTAGGTGGAAATGTAAACACCCCAAAAAGGAACAGGCTCTCGCCAGATACTAGTGAAATCTTAATGTTTTTGCATCACAGTTTGAGAATTTTTGAATTTGAGTATTGAATTGGATCTGACCTATTGTCTTAAGATATATTTATTATTGTTTGAATAATAGCGTTTTTTTATTTGTCTTTTGCAACTGATTAATTGAGGTCTCTTCTTTCATTATTTTTATTCTTTATGTTGTAGGTAGTTAAAGAATCTTCTTGTAAATTGAAATCATGTTAAAACATAAAAGCTAGTAGCTAAACTTGTTAATACTTACTGGGAAAATGGAAATGGACATAGTTTTTGATCAAACACCAAACATAAAAAAGTTATATTAGATTTGGATTTATTATTATTTCCTTTAAAAGATACTATTTGAATTTATTAAAATAAGTATACTTGAGCACAACCAAAATGATGAAATAAATGCTAAATATTGATTTACAGCGGAAGGCAATCCTGAGTGCATAGCAAGTACACAAATCTTATTTACTGGGTATTATGATGATTAATTAAAAGTATAGGTATCGTTGATCAGCACCTAAAAAAATAGCGTATCGGTATCAGCCTCTTTTCTGGTATCGGTACATCTCAAATATCATTATATACATAATATATACTATATACATACTCACTAGTATACATATATATACTAAGAAATATATATATATATATATATATACCTACTATATATCATAAATATATTATATAATAATCATATAATAATATATATACTATATATATTCAGTGATAGCACGAGATTAACCATGATATTCAAGTATCAGGTATCAGTCGTTTACTTAGGTGTATCTGTATCCAGTAATTTTTATGAGTGCTAGTAGTACGATCAGTATTGGTAAACTTTTGACAATACCTATTTACCGATATCAAACATTTTGTTTTTACAATATAATTTTATACTATAATATATATATTATATATATATATATAATATATATATAGTAAATAATATATTATATACTATATATATAATATATATATATATATTATATATATATATATATATACGGTATATATATATATATATTATTTTTTTTTTTTTACAGATAAACAACCATTCACTCACGGGGCACAGCCCTAATCACAGGAGGAGGGGTACTCACTTAAACGTCGAGCAGGACGAAGCCAAGCCCAAGGAGAGAATAGCTCACATTCTCCCACCCGACCAGTTGCGAACCTGGGACCCTCGCTTTGTTGGGCGAGTGCTCTAACACTGAGCTATCAGGCGCTTTTTTATATAAATAAATAAATATATTTTTAAAAAAATAAAAAAAACATATACATACATAAATACATATACATAACCTAAATACGATACACATCATACACAACATATATATATATACAAATACAAAAATATAAAAATAAAAAAATATCACTACTATTATTAATACTATCACTATCATTACCACTACTATTACTATCACTGCACTATGTTTTAATATTAATATTATGCCTACACAATATTTCACAATATATTAATATTATTTACCACTATTCACTATATTAAAAATTTTCATTAACTAATATTACATTGTATTATTATTATCATTATCACTATATATTAATATTATTTACCACTATTCCCATATTAAAAATTATCATTAACATTATTATTATTTATCATTATCACCAAAATCACTGTTATTACTATTAGTATGTTAAACGATATATCACCAACATTCGCGGAAAGATAAATGTGATAGAAGGGGATTCCAGCCCCTTGCTACCAGTGAAGAGAATTTGGAAAATTTACTTCATATGACTCGACGATAGACTTTGGGAAACGCAGCTCCACCTTCTTCAATTTAGTATTTTAAATTTCTTCTTTATAATTTTATATTTGTATTTAATTATCCACAATAGCCAAAAGAAATGATTTCAAAAAATTTGTTGCTCCTCCAACCCAGATTACAAATGAAATAAATTTAAATGTTTAAAATTTTACATTTTTAAAATCCAAAATCGTAATTTTCTTTTTCCCTGATATTTCTAGCCACCATGAATGAATCAAATGCTTTCTTTCTTTCTCTCTTCTCTTAAAATATTCCAATAAAATCTTCAGTAGATTCCCAGATTCGACTTCATCTCTTCAATAAATCGTCTCTGACTATCCTTCTTCTTTCCAATCTCTCTCTCTCTCTCTTCTGGTCCCTCTGTATTTCGCCTCCCCTCTGGTTTCCACTGAGTCCAGCATCCGACGGTTCGCGAACTCATATATATTATATATTCATTTCAACTCAATTTTTGCGAATATTCAAAAGCTTCTAAAAAATTCATAAAGTTGCAAAAACACCATTTGCATTTTTAGTTTCATCCCCAATCTTTTATTAAATGCTCACTTTTTAAACACATTTTTATTCGTAAAATACATCACCCTGTTTATTATTGTTTTTCATGGCATTTTTTTTATTACTTTTTTATCACATTCTGCATCACATCAAATATTTTTTTATGATTTGATGCATAAATAATTAATAATTTTACTTTTGGCCTATTTGAGGTAACATCTTGCAAATTTCTAAATCTATTGTGACACTGTCATTTTTAGCAACACTGTGCCAAATGCGTGAGAAAAAAATCATAATATATGATATATTATATATAATATATATTATATAATAATATATATAGATATATATATATATATATATATATATATATATATATATATATATATATATATATATATAATATATATATATATATATATATATATATATATATATCAGTAGCTGCATTTAGAAATGGAGCAAAACTGAGCGTCACTTGATTTTCCTTAAAACTGAATACAACAATGTTATTTGTAGAAATAATTTGGCAACTAGTGGGGGTGGGCTTGACCCTTAGTCTGGTGGCACAAAGTACACAAAGCCCCCACCTAATCCGCCCATGTATATGATACTAGCTCCTTGAGGCTAATGAACTAGCAACATAAGTAATTATAACCCTTTTTTTTTTACCTATTTCTGTATAGTAGGAATTAAAACCGCTATTTGTTCTTGGTTAATTTTATTAAACATCATCTTTTAATATATATAAAAAAGCTGATGCCATCAAGTAAAGTACATTAGTTTTTAAGGGGAGGTTGCACCTACAAACAGCAATATAATTTTTTATTTTTTTTATAAATTATATACCATTCAAAAGAGGAAAGAATGCTCTACAATATTTGTTTCGATAACAGTTGCAAAACAGTGTTTAGATTTTGTGTTATTTCTTCCCAAAAATCTTGAATCAGCATTTTAACCAGTAATTTTTATCAATGAATTTCTGCTGAACTTCAAAAGATTTTTGCAAGTGGATTTCACTAAAATACTTGCCATACACATATGTTTTATAAAATAACTCACAAATAACATCAATATATACTGTATATAGATAACTTTTTTTTTTTGGCAAAGTTGATTTTTTTTCTTCTCCCTAAAGTTAAAAAGTTATCCGACATAAACCAAAATATATTATATTTGCATGAATCATACTTCAAAACAAGAAAAGAAAAGTTTAAAATGGTGTTTGGATTCTTTGTTATACACTTAAATAGCAGCTCAATATAAAAAGAAATATTTTTGAAAAAAAAAATTGAGAAGTTGAATTGTGAGCAGTGACCAAACCATTGGGTATTCTTCAAATTTATATAAATGAAAAAATATATTTTGATAATTTTACAAGCTGTAAAAATTTAATTCTATTCAGATGAATAATTAAAAAGTTATATGCCACCATTTTTTTTTTTTTTTTTTTTTTTTTATTACATAACCGATTATTACTAAAATTTCAGATCATGCATAATTGGGAAAGATACACACATTTTGTTTAGATAAATTTTGCATACCAAACAGTTTTGCCACCAGCTCATGGGAAAACATGCAAAATGTTCAACTGTTTTCCAGATTGTCTGCAACAATGGACAATTAACGTAAATACTGATTGTATCTGCGAAGAATGCAAAGACCATTCGCAACATGTAACTCGGAATTTTACGAAGGAACTCTTTAAACGGTTTGCAAAATACGATAAAATCGATTCTCATCAAATAAAAGAAGAGCTTGATGGTATCCGTTCGGTGATGAAAACTAATATGTATAGATCTCATAACGTTGATACTGCATTGGAACTATTTGAAGACGTTGTTAAAAATTTTAATCGTACATATAGTAAAGCAGCAGAAAATATTAAATTCGTTAATCATACTAAACACTGTTGGACATATAAAAAATTCATTTAAACAAAATATGTGTAACTTGTAGAATTAAACAAGCTGTGGAAGTTTGTTTGTTTTTTGTGGGGGGGGGGGGCAACTCAAATAAAAAATATTTTTTTCTTATTCATCTGATCAATACAAAATTTTCAGATCATATACTACTAGGCAAGGTTCATGTTTTTTTTTTATTTAGAAAAAAGTTTTGTAAACTCAAGGGGTTTACCACTGTTTATCAGGAAAAATTTGAAATATTTCCCATGCACAGAGGCAAATCCATTCAGCATACAAATTTCACTCCTATTATGCACCTTTCTTCTCGCCTCTGCTAAACTCGGATTTCTATCCTCCAGGCATTCTTTCACAACTCAATCCACTTTTTCATCGATTTCCCAGCCCATTGATTCTGAGCACACTCACCACTATACAATCGCTTAACCAACTGACTATCATCCATCCTTTCCACATGACCAAACCATTTGAACGTACTTTTATTTATTCTCCCATTTACCCCTTTCTTCACACCACACAACTCTC
>JABUQX010006779.1:57500-58670 GCA_015478945.1 Trachelipus rathkii
CCTTCCTACTCTGTTCTTAAGAGTAAAATTCCAAGCTATGGGCGTACATAGATCTTCATATTTCATATAATAATATATAGGACTAGGCCAAGTTGGTTGTTTTTAATATCGACTCTGGGAGTCAGAGTCAGGAATCAATTTATTTTTTTTTGACTCCCCATCCCTGATATATATATATATATCTATATATATAATATATATATATATATACTATATATATATATAAATATATATATATATATATATATATATTATATAGATAATAATAATATATATATATATTATATAATATATATATATATATATATATTATTTATATATATATATATACAAAAGTTTCTCTTATTTGTCAACAACAGTTTTTAGTTTGAAATCCTACCAAATCTCTATACTAATCCTCTCAAACTCTCTTCAGTTTCACCACACAAAACCAAATCATTCAATTGTGTTGGAAACTGCTCTATTTGTGAGTAATTGCTGCTTACATTTTCTTTTAAAAACATATGAGAGTGGGATTAATGTCTAAAATAGTTTAGAGTATTACCTTTACTTCACTCACTAAGCATACAAATAACATCTACAGATGCTAATCTACTGTCTTAAGCCTTCTTGTTTCTCATTTCCATGCCCCACCCCCATTTATATTTTGTCTCACCACAACACTTCCATTTAGCACTTCAACACTTTTAAGTAACTTTTACTTTTCAGTTTCTTATCTTTTACTTGATCATCATCCATTTTAACAATTTACATTTATCTTTTGGAACTAACCTTTTGAATATTTTTCATATTTCACTATAATTTTACAACATATAATATAAGAAATATCAGCAATTTTAGATGTTTAATTAACTAAACATAAATGTAGACCTCATATGTAATCCAAGCCTGACTGATTCATATTTCCTGAACTGGTTCTTACAGGTCCTTTCAAATAAAATATTTTTTAATTGTAGACGTTTACCTTGCATGCAGTAATTGATAATGACAAATTTTAACTCAAAATAGATAGGCCTAGTTTTTAAAATTTATAAAATATTTCCATTCCTAAACTTTGTAACCTAAAATGATTTTGCATCAAATATCTAATTGTGTTAATTCTATTACTCAAAATATATTATGTAGTTGTTTTATATAAAATTATGTTTACTAGTAAATCTCTCACCGGTC